>JAPKLX010000018.1:1640234-1700234 GCA_026898415.1 Leonotis leonurus | reverse complement strand
TGAGATCCCTCACCATATATATCTCTAACAAATGCGCAAAGTTCTACAATAAGAGGCATCTTCTTCCATTAATGAATAATTCCCCTCCTTTCATTGCCAACTTACCTACTTCCAAAAAATTTAAGTGCTCAAATTTCTAAAAAAATCAAGGCAATTCTAAATCCTAGCATATATCATCACTGCATAGTTATGATGAATCCTCACAAATAATTATAAAAAAGAGTAAATCCAAATCAAAGAAACAGTAAACAAAGAAAGAAAATCTTCATTTTCATATAAAGAATTGATTTTTAAACCAATATAATTGAGAAATTAATACGAATCTGAGACAGCCGACAGTAGATTGCTTAATCTAGCAACAACCACCCACTAAAATAATTGTTTTTAACAGTTGCATAAATTAATGAAGTCAGAAGGCAACCATAAATCAAAGCAGCACAGTGTAGAAATTAATTAAGGGTGAAATATTCAAAGGAAGCACATGGCAAATCAACAATAATATGGACTTTGCAAAGACTTTGAAACTTATCCGCTGAAAGTCGTACCTTCTCGCGCAACTCGTGACGGCGGCGGCGGCGAAAGCAGCAATTCAAATCATTAGCATCAGCAGAACTGCGGAAGTTACACAGGGAGGAAACGGGAATCTATAAAAACTTTTATTCTCTTAAAATCGTATTTAGTAAATGATATTTGAGTCTTTATAAAAACGTTCTTTTTTTTCCCCATTATTATATATACACATTCCCACTACAAAAAAAATTCATTTTTGTTACTATAATTTACACAATATACCTCACAAACATAAAGAGGCTTATAGCGTTAAAACTTTTATAATTTAATTATTCACTTACGATTTATGTTCGATCACTTCCAGATATAGAAGAAGAGAATTTAAAATTTTCTTAATCCATGGAGAACGTAGAAAATGTATAGAGTTTAATTTCTTTATTTAAATTATACCCACTCCGTCTCATTAAACTTGCCGTAATTTTTCCGACATGAATACTGTTATAAGTTTTAACCTATAAACCCACCGTATGTTTGTTTATTAATTTTTTTTCCTATTTTTAAAATGAGCCAAGTATAAGGAGACAACATAACATAGTCGGAGATAATATATTTTTTGGATTTTCTCGCAGTTTGTTTGTCTATAAATAATACAAGATGGAGTTTTAACCATAAGAGATTTACAAGGTATAAACTCTGCAACATATTTCAACATCAACCACAGGGTTGAGAGTTGAGATGGAAAATTACAAAGAGAGATATTACATTACAAAGATGAGAAGTAAACAGAAAAGTTTACGACAAATAAATCCAATTAATTAAGAAGAGTGTGTCGCACGTTCGATCATTTCAATTCCTCACATCATTCTTCTTGAATGAACCCTGACTAGCAGGAATCATCTAGAGGTTCCTACAGCATAATATGAAATAAATGACTTAGTGTTACTCAATGATCTTGTGCATGCATGGACAGGTGTGTGGGTGTGAATGAACCTTAAGAACACAGGCAAAGTAAACATGATACAAGAGCTCATCAGACGATCCATCTGGTAATCAATTTATACACATAAGTAGTATATAAATTATGAATCTGAGGGGTAGCAGCTAAAAGATGCAGATGAAACTAACAATAGCTCTTAACGATATTAGCCAAGAGAGATTTTATATTCCAGTTCCAAAAGTATGATCTACTCCCAAGTTAAGTATACAATTAACACAGTTCATCAAACATATAAAATTATGATGAATAGAAGCCAGACTCTGTTAATACGTTTTAGTAAATAGCTTATGAGTTTGAATGAAACCACACTACATGAAAGGACTACGGGTGAGAGACTAGGGTACAAATCTCAATCCCCCATCCCTCAAATAACAAAAAACAAAGATTTATTCTATTTAGAAAAATATCAACAAAATCGTAGTCTGATTAATAAAAGCACTCGAGGAAACACAAAACTAGTGATGATTAGTTCTCAGCCAAAGAGGTAGAATATGAGCATTAGTAAATAACAGGGCATTTGGTCTAGTGGTATGATTCTCGCTTTGGGTGCGAGAGGTCCCGAGTTCGATTCTCGGAATGCCCCACTTTAAATAAGTTGCTTTTGATCACACTTTTTTTTTTCCTGTATTTAAAGGACAGTGAGGATGGTATAATAAAATAAAAGTCAACTAAGTAATGCAGAACTGCAACCAATAATATAATGCTATTCAAAATTAATTTATGGAAGACTAGGCAATCAGTCTAATAATGGTATCATTTTTGCTCAGTTATAAAATAACACAAGTTGCTAGATTGGAATTTGGAAGTCTGACTCTACACTTTGGTAACTATTGTCACCATTTGATTTAAGATGTATATATATCCTGAGAAACAACACACTTTAGAAGACGGATTAGAATTTCAAATGCAGGATGTGGAAAGTAAATTGGGCATTTGGTCTAGTAGTATGATTCTCGGTTTGGGTGCGAGAGTTCCCACATACAATTCTTGGAATGCCCCTTTTTGAGTGTGCATTGTCTTCCACATATAAACTCTCCTAGTTACTATTCCCTTCCACTATCTACTATACTCATTTTATGATAGCATATATCATATTTTATGCCCCCTCCGTCCATCAATGTTCGTTACGTTTTGCTATTTTGGGCCGTCCACCAATGTTTGTTACATTTTAAACTTTCCATTTATATCACACACACTTCAATTAAATAATAATAACAAGTGGGACCCAAACTCCACTAACTACACTTTTTCATCTAAAGTCAAAACACTACATTAAAACACGTGTCGAGTCAAAATGATGGATGGAGGGAGTATTCCCTAATCAAAGATGGTTAGTAATGCAGCAAATTGCAGAATATAAACTAAATAAACTAAGAGAAAGGATTGAAGTATCAAAGTCGACAAGTAAATGAGCAAGTTGAGTGGGAAAATGGTGGAAGCATTTGAAGTCATGCACCACGAAGCCATTTTTAATGACTAATGAGGGCTTCAAAGTTAAAATAATATCTTGAAAGAAAGAAAGATAAAAAAGCTCAAAAAAATTTGTAAGCTATGTAACTGATCATGGATAATTTCTAGGTCAAAGAGGTTGAATGAGAGGACTAGTAAACAACAGGGCATTTGGTCTAGTGGTATGATTCTCGCTTCGGGTGCGAGAGGTCCCGAGTTCGATTCTCGGAATGCCCCTTTTAACAAGTAGTTATTTTTATTTGCTTGATAATCACTACATCTTTTTAATTCATTTATCTGACAGATTGGATCTGAAATGGGAGAGATTGGATCCGCCAAAAATCCTAGATAGCAGCTTAAGTATACAGATATAAAAAAAAATCAGATTCACAGCTATACTTTTTTGATGAACCATATAAAAAATTTAGCAGCTTAGATAACTAAAAAAATAAATATGGTAATATATGCAAGCTCAACGAAGATTGATTTCAAGGTTAAGTTTTAGATAAGAGCTTTAGCAAACAATACAGCATTTGGTCTAGTTAGGACTCTACCTGTGAGTGACAGAACCAAGGGGGTCCTTAGTTGATTCTCAAAATGGCGCACTTTAATCATGAACATATAAAGCCAATTTAATTTATTTTTGTCATATTGGAATTTTGAGGGCAACAAGGATGAAGTCAGCCAACTGAGTCATGCATAACTGGAACAGATACCACATCATAGTCCAATTAACACCTGGAAGAACAGGCCTTTGATATAACAATGATAATACTAGTTCCATATATGAGATAGCAGATATTTCAAAAATTATTTGAGGTAAACATGTTATACAGAAAGCATCTTGGAGCAGAAGTATATGCTTCTCAATCCAAATTGATCTCACTATGCAAATGCAAAGGAAAGTCGAGCAGTTATAGGAGCACAAGGTACTAGCATCATAGATCCTTAAATCTCATTTCTACACGATGCCTGGACAAACCAGTCCAAAATATCATGCAAAGGAGATAGATTCAGTTTAATACATTGATGATTAAGTAAAAGATGACTCTTTTATTTTCTTTTTAAAAAAGCATTGACATGGTGGTCAATTTGTGTAGCTGTGATCCATTAGAAACTTATCACTGCCATTCCTTGATGGATATCTAAGAGGTTAGATAATAAAGGTTCTTAAAGGACAAAGAATTTCCTATCTAGGTCAACTGCACAACCATTCAAATCCCAAATTTTTACAATTAGATACAAGAAGACAGATAAGAGTAAGACAGGGCATTTGGTCTAGTGGTATGATTCTCGCTTTGGGTGCGAGAGGTCCCGAGTTCGATTCTCGGAATGCCCCTCTTTTTTGAGTGTGCATTGTCTTCCACATATAAACTCGTTATTATTTACTGAAACTATCAATTGACATGTTTATAATTGTACAAGTGATTACAATAGGACAGTTTCTCAACATAATCAAAAACAGCCAGAGCATAGACTACAATACAAACTGTTATCTTTCCACATATAAAGTCATTATTATTTACTCAGACATACAATTTACCTGTTTTCAATTGTTCAAGTAATTACAGTACGACAGTTTCTCCATACAATCAAAAACAGCCAGAGCATAGATTACTACAATACGAATTGTGATATTTCCTTGAAGCTGATTATATGAATAGCAAACCATTTCTTTAATGAAAGTATTAGTAATAGCTGCTAGAGTATCACAAGAAACAAGTCAAGAGAAGTGACAGCCGAGTACTGCATTATGTTCATAAGTAAACTGTATAGCATAAACTCATGAGCATAACCCGTTGATTGTTCTAGCTTCAGCTATGAATAGGTCCCAAATTCGATTTTTCTAATATCCCTCCCCTATCTATTTCATAGTGAATGCCTTTCAATCACTAATAAACTTCAGTTCCTTCTTCTTTTTCTTTTACTTTATTACTCTTTGCCAGTTCGCCTACTTCCAACCATTTAAAGTCCTTTTAAATGCTTCAAAGTGAAAATCTTCATTAAAAACTCGCATTCTAATCTTTAGCAGAGCATCATAATATAAACTACTCTAGTAACGAAGATTTGCAGCTTCGTCTCAATAAGAGATTAAAGGGGAAAATAATGGAGGGGAAAGAGGCATGTTCTAATTAATTGAAGAATTATTTCTTAATACGAATCAGAGACAGCAAATAGTAAATTAAATAATCGAGCAATAGCCTGTACAATAATGGTTCTGAACAGTTATATAAAATAATAATAGTGAAGTACAAAGAACAGCTATAACATAAACCAGCAACAGCAGCAAACACTTTACTCAAATAAAAAACTCGAATCAGCCACAATACAAAAACCAGCAGTATTATTAACTGCGACTCTTGAGAAACTACTGTGCTGAGAATCTTACCTTTTCGCGCAGTTTGCGAGAGGCGATATAAGTATAGCTTTGGTTGGAAGTAGAGAAGGGCAACGTTTTCCGTCGGCGGCGGCGGAGTAGCGGTTGGAAGGTTAGGTCAGTGGTAGAAGTTGGAAGTCCAAAGAGTTGAGTGAGGAAAAGGAACGGATATACATTATCAATTCAAATTTTTTTTAAAAAAAATAATTTAAATTTATAAGTACTTTTTTTCAAAATAATTTAAAATAAAAAACTTCAATTAATTATACTCCCTCTGTCCACGAAAATGGTTTACATTTGAAACCTTTCATTTATGGTAAAGAGGTAAAGAGACTCCACCACTAACTACAGACAATCCAATTTAAAACAATATATCAAATAGGACCGAAGCACCACTAACTATACATTCCTATTAAAGTCAATATACATTATTAAAACTCGTGTCGGGTCAAAGTGTAAACCATTTTCATGGACAGATAATAAATATTGGGAAGCTCTGTAACATTGAATTTAAATAAATGTATTTCTATAATTTCCAATTTAAGAATATGAGCGTATATAGCCTCAAAAGAAAACTGGAGCAATTGATAGTCTAATAATAATAATATTATTGTCTAAAATAATAAATTTCAAGTTTGAATTTTTTTAAAAACTGCAAGGAAATTTTTTGTCTAAGAATATGGAAATTACAAGGAAATTTTCGTTTAAAAATAAATGTTGACCATTGACTTATCTGTGCTTACATAGATTCTTCCCACAAGATTATCATGTAAAGATACGTTCATAACCAAGATTCTTATAAGTCAATCTTGAACTGGAGGCTCGTTACTGCCTCGTTTGGCTGCGAACTAAACGTTCGAAAATCCGAAAAGCGATCTCCGATGGGGTGAGTCACGGTCGCTTCGTATTCACCGTGGAAGAGCGAAGCTTCAAAGAAGCCATTAGAATCTGTAGTTCCAACAAATTCGGAATCTGCAGAGCTGGTTAAGGTGGTTCTGAACCTGTCGACTACGTCGCCGGTGGCTAAATTTCTGAAATTGTTGTCAACCAAACACATCCTATAGCATCCCTGTGGGCTCCACGCCGACCATATCATTATCCCCTGAATAGCTCTGTGCGAGTGAAGCTCCCGCAGCAGTTGATCCAAGTTTGCCGCCTGCAATCGCCATTTCAAAATTCCGATCGATACATACAAATTAATCAAAAATGAACAAAATTAGGGTTTAATGAATGTATACCTGATTGGGCCCTGCCGACACATCCAATTCAGTGATCCAAATCGGTAATCTAGCAGAAGCAAGCGTATCAATGGCGGATCTCAAGTAGGGCAGGTTTACCGAAGTGAAATGGCCCTCCAACCCAATCCCTAAAGGACCGTTATACCCATCCCGCCTCAACTGCGCGATCTTCTTCAAGTAATTCGAGGGCGACGAAGCGGCGTCGCGGCTTTCCTCGATGGTGTTGTAGTCGTTGAGAAACGGCGTCGCTCTCCCGTCGATCTGGTTCGCTCGCTGGTAGAATGTTCTAGAAGCTTGGGGGCCGAGCTTGCTCTCGAGGAAATTGAAATGCAAGTTCTCGTTGACGACATCCCAGTGGATGAACTGCCCTCTGTATCTCGCCATCACCGAATTAATCCTCCGAAAAGCCGCTGCCGAGAAGTCGTTCGGCGAAAGTCCCCCCACCCACGACGGCTGGAAGCGCGGGTCCTCCCAGAAAACGTTGTGGCCGCGGATCACAAGACCCTTGGATGTCGCGAATTTAACAACGGCGTCCGCCACCGAGTAGTCCTCCGCGCTTCGGGATTTCTCTGTGGAGTACCATTTCAGTTCGTTCTCGAACACGGTGTATTTGAATCTGGAGAGGAACCATTTCTGGTACGCCGCGTTGTTGATGATGTTCTGGTTGGTCGAGCACCCCAAAGGGAAGGCGCTTCGCCGCTGTTTTATGGAGACGGTGGCGTTAGCGATGCCGTGCCCGTCTTTCCCCACCGCCTGCAGCCGTACCCTACTCTTCCGCACCTGTTGATTTGAAGTTTGAAGGATTAATGCATGGAAATCTTGATCATTTCAATTTCTTTTTGGAAACTATTAGTTGCATGCATGCATGCAGATTTTGTATAAATATATACCTTTTGGATGTTTTGATCTTGGTGCAATTTCCACTCATCTTGTGAAAAAGGTTGCAATGAGATGCTATCTGCCCATATATCAACTGAAGTATTGTTGCTCTATAATATAGAGAAAAGGAGAACAAAATATTAAAATCAAACCAACATGTCTTCACATAATATATATTGTCCTTTTCTTTGTAAGGGAATGAACAATCCAGTTTTGATCTTCACAAAATAAGTGATGATACATAATAATTAAATAAAAAGAGGAATAAACCTGGAAATAGAGGTGTGCAGGGCCAGAAGTTTTGACGAGGAAGCCACCTTTAAGCATAGACCAGCAACCATTTTGAGCAGTGACCCACCCTGCAGTTACATAGCTTGTTTTTCCCTTGATAATTGCTGCTATCTCAGCCTGCCCATGGCTTACTTGAAACCACCCTGCAAAATGTCTTCCATATCAAACTGGGTCTCCCATATTTAAATATATACATACATTGTAATCATCATTAAAGGGTTCTGAAATCAAATAGTAGCTAGTATAAGAGAAAGAAGACAAGGGTTCTTGAAATACATTCATCGTACTATAATTTTAAGGCTACTGAAAATCTAAGTTTACTGCATTCCAATTATACTGCATACAGATCAAGATGCAAGATTACTGCTAAATTATTATTAATTAAATAATTACCTGAAAAGGTGTAGAGTTTATCCTTGTCCACGTTAAATATCTGGGAAAAGGAATGAAAAGATGAGTTTCTAGTGGAAGCAACAATATACTTATTGCCATCGTTGGATTCTGCTTGCTCTATTTTAGAATTTCCAAAACTAGACCATCCCTTCAATCCTTCGTTTAGTTCTGGATTCACCACTACTCCTCCCTTATACTGAGGCCCTAGAGGTTTTTTCAAGCACTGAAAAAAAATATTATTCAAATTAAAATAGAAATACTTAGATAAATACAAATTTGACAAAAAGAAATATGATCAAATCTTGTCATATATATATATATATATATATATATAATCTGAAGAGTTAAACGAGACTTTGCCTCAGCTGTGAACGTGTAATCATAAGGCACTGCATGCGCTTGAAATTCTGTATAAGCAGATAATTAAAGAGTTGTCATTCATTTTATATATTTAAAGCAGAGACAAAAAAAGTTTAAGGAATTAATTAGTACCAAAGTAAAGAATTATTAAAGCAAAAATAGCATTGAAGAAAACAGAATTTGCCATTGCTAAGAATTTTTCCTTCTGGTAATTGTCTGGGTTTAAATAGGGTTATTGCAGCATTAGGGAATATTGAGTAATGGGGATCAAAATTTGAAGAACGTTGTGCAGAATTTTGGAATTCACAAGTGGTTGGAATTTTCTTTCTTGCAGTTTTATTATTTATATGGTTTTAGCCTTTAGGTATATATATATAATAATTTGAAGTACTGCAAATGTGAGCATGGCATATTGGCATTGCTCAAGTGGATCTTTTATTTCTAATTAATCAGTCAAAAAATTGAACGAATTACATATTTGTGAGTTGCAAATCTCATTCCCATAATTATGGGTTTTCAAATTTACTCATCATATCGTACTCTTTCCATAAAGTATAATTAATCTTTTATGTTTTTACTGAATTAAATTTGGTTAATTCCTTATTTCATTCCAGATAAAGAAGACAAATAAGGGATGAAAATCATGAGACGAGGTTCAAAATCTATGTTTTTAAGGGAAAAATATAAATTCTTTGAAATTTAAAAATATAATCCCTTATATAGATCAATCAATTATGAGCTGTTTCTGCATATTTTATCAATGACTATGACTATATATCGCGAATCATGACATTTATTTCTTCAAAAATCTCGTGATTAAATTTTAATTTATTTTTTATTTTTATTTTATTTATTTTAGTTTAATTATATAATTGGTATTAGAGTTAATTTCATGCGTGATATTCAATGTGATATTCAATTTTAATTCTGTACTTAGTATTTTATGTATAATTAGTATTAGAGTTTATATCTATATATATATATATATATATTCACTGTTTAATTTATTACATCTATGTAAAAATTTGTACATATTATAAATTATTTTCTTTGGGCAAAAATTATGGCTTCCCCACTGAATACAATGTTTTAAAATTCATATAGATTATCGAATCGGTCTCGTAAAAAATTATTGGGTCAGTGGTTCAATTGTTTGAACCGTTTACTTAAAAATCGGACGATCCATATGTATATATAATATTATATTTTTGAAACATATGAATATAAATATTTAAATAAACTAATATATAAAAGTCAAATCAGTTTCACACTTTTATGAATTTCATAAACTAATAATAGTTAAATTAGTTACTAGTATTATTATTAACATATATATATATATATACACATGTACGACAAGATATATAATATTTTTGTAATTTATATGAAAAGAAACTTGTATAAAAATAAAAAAATGTCTATTATCATTATTTTTATTAGTTTATGAATGATAATTTAATAATTTTTTAAATAAAGTTAAAAGTACTAGTATTCATAATTTTGATTATTTCAATATAACAATAATTATAATACTATATTAAATTTATTAATTGTTGAATTAAAGTATTGATTTTTCACATGTGGTTGTGATGTTAGACTATTTTATATTAAGTTAATAATTCAATCTCTAATACTAATATTTTATCCGAAAATTGCAAAAAAAATATAATGAACTATCACCAGTTTCAGCCGGTTTTGACCGATTTTTTTCTCTGACAGCCTCGTGGTTAAACCGGTCGGTCCGGTTTGATTTTTAAAACAATGACCGAATATAATACACTAATTGAACTGATCATGTGAATTGTGAGACCCCTATCATCTTATTAAAGCAACATGATTATGCGATAGAGTATGCGAATGGCTCCTTTATGCGTCAATATATAAAAGCAGGAGAGATAGATAAAAAGGTGAATAAATTAATCTGCCTATAACTCGGGATTGGGGGCGCTACTAAGCTTGAACTGAACGGAGGTTACATCTCCTTTAGGCATAAGATTGAACTTCTGCGTGAGAGGAGCTCCGGCGGGAGGGGTGAGGGTGGCCTCATATTCACCGTAGAAGAGCGAAGCTTGAAAGACGCCGTTGCCGTCCGTCTTCGCATTCAAGTCAGGCACCCTTATATACTCGAAGATGAACTTGTCGACGAGGTCGCCGGCGGGCAAGTTCTTGTAATCGTTGTCGGTCATGCACATCATGTAGCACGCCACGTTCTCGTGCATGGAGGCCCACAGGACGATGCCGCTAATGGCGGGATGGGAGAAGAGCTCGTGCAGGAGAGGTTCGATGTACGCAAGCTGATCTGCAACCCTAGAGTTGACGTCAAACTCCGTTACCCACATGGTGAGCCCCGTCGACGCCAGCATGTCAATGGAAGCCCTAATGAAGGGGTAGTTGGGTGCATACTGGTTGAAATGGCTCTGCAGCCCTATCCCGAGTGGGCCGTCGTAGCCTCCGTTTCTAAGCTGCTCGATCTTCATGAAGTGTCGCCAGGGCTGGGCCTTACCGATGATGCTGGAGTCCTCGATGACGTTGAATTCGTTGAGGAAGGGAAGGGGGGCAGGGTCGATCTCACGGAGGAGTTTGAAGATCTCGGTGCCGTTGGAAGTGAGGCGGCTGTAGGTGTCGTAGTGCATGTTCTCGTTGATGACGTCCCAGTGAATGAACTGGTCTTTGTATTTGGTGATGATGGATTCAGCCCGCTTGAGAGCGATGGGTCGCAGCTCCTCCCCCTGCATGTTCTCCTGCCACTTGGGCATGTACTTGGGGTCGTCCCACAAGATATTGTGGCCTCGGACTTTGAGCTTGTGCTTCTTTGCAAACTCCAACATCTTGTCCGCGAGAGTGTAGTTCAATGCCCCTTGCTCCGGCTCAGTAGATGCCCTGGTTTGGTTTCATTAGGAAGCTGCTGCTAAGGAACAAGGTTGAAGTGATGATGGAGTAATGAGTATGAGTAGGAGTAGCTAGGTAGGTACCATTTGAGTTCGTTCTCAAATACGGTGTATCTGAACCTAGCATTGAACCATTTCTCGAAAGCAGGGAGATGTACGAAATTGAAATCGCCGTTGAAGGCATTTCCCCAGGGAAAATGGGGCTCCAGTTGCTTGATGCTGATGGCGGCGTTCGCTAACGGCTTCCCATTTTCATCCACCGCTTCAAATTTCACACTTGTCTTGCGCACCTGCACCACCATCACCATGCATGGATTAATTAATTAATCTACCTTAACCTTATAATATATCTATTTATAAGTATATATATATACCTTTTCAATGCTCTCATCTTGGTGGGCTTTCCACTCTTCTTGTGTAAATGGTTGTAATGACACATTATCCACCCAAATCTCAATTCCCACATTGATGGTCTGGACACATGCACATATATTTATCATCTATTTTAACGAAAGCTAGCTTAGCTCTATATAATATAGTAGTATATATAACAAAAAGAAATTAAAGAAAGGTGGAGAGACCTCAAAACGGATGTCAGCAGGTCCAGTAACATTGCCTTTAAAGCCACCTTTGAGAAAAGTCCAGCAACCGCTCTTAGCTATAATCCACCCTCCTGTAACATTTCCACTACTCGACACTAATTTTATATGCACCGATGCTTCTGCCGACCCTGTTTGTAGCCATGCTGCAGCATGCATCCACATATATATGTATCATGTATTCATGCCTCTCTTCAAATTCAACACATATCTATATAATTAAGTACATTACCGGATACGATGTAGAATTTGTCCTTATCCAGATTGAAGGTTTGAGCAATGCCATCCGACTTATTGGTCTGTATATTCGAAACGACGGCGTATTTGTTGCCGTCGGCTTCTTGTCCCGTCACTATCTTCGCATTACCGATCGCTCCCCATCCCTTCAGTTCCTCGTTAAATTCTGGGTTCACTACTATCCCTCCCTTGTACTGTGGTGCTTCAGCCTTCGGTAAGCACTGAAAAATTCAATTTCATTTCATTCTAAATTAATCCTTCATTACTAATAAATAAATACATCTCTACTGCACTTATTTTTTATCTTTTCGAGTTACTCAGAGACTTGCCCCGAAGGTGTATGTGTGATCATAGGGCACTGCGTACACTTGAGAACCTGATCATCGATCACAACAGAGAAAGATATGTCAATGATTGGTAATAATTTGATTAGGATTAATAATGCAAAGAAAGAATGAGTAGTATAAAGTACCTATGAAGAGATTTAGAGTAAAAAGAGTGAATAAGAAAGAAGTGAATGATGACATTGTCATTGTTGACAATGTGCATGCATGCTCTTATGTTTATATATATATATTTTTTATTTTTTTTCTGCTACATGTTGATTTATATAGTGACGATGATATGAAGATTGATTAGAAAACACAGGAACGAATGACTCGGGTGAAAAGTAGAGAGTAAACCATAACTTTGTCGAGGTTTAAGCAATTCATTTTCCACTTGATTGTTTGAATTGGTCGCTTAATTGATCAAATAATAATACATATTAATTCGTGTTGTTTGGTTTGCATTATGCCACGTTTGGCGCATACGATAAGGAATAGATCAAGTAACCTTCGCTGCTCCGAGCAATTTCACTCATGGAGTTTGCTAAATTAGTGAAGAATCCTTTTTCTTCATCCCCTTTTATTGAAAATCATATCAACCGCCCAAACACGCCGTTACTCCACACCAGAAAACTTCTTCTGCGCCAAAATTTCAGATCATCGCCCAATTACCCAATCCCACTAAAAACCCATTTCAAATCCAAGGTAAACGCAGAAATCCCAAATGAAACAACAGCGGCATCGGCACACAATTCTGAAATTTCTGGTGTCAAACTCAACCAAAAAAGAAAAGCAGACGATCTTGAAATTTACGTGCCCACGATGTCTGAAATCATGGAAGCATCCAGATTGCAGAACCTGGATCTCGAGCTTCAGAGATTTGGGCCCTTTTTCAGGATTACCGCGAAAAGCTTGGTATCGGGAAGGGAATTGGGGAGGGCAGAGGGAGTGATTAGGGTTTGGTTTGGGGGCAAGATTATGCATTTGGATTCGATGAAGCTGGAGAGGGAGACGATTGGGATGAAGAAATCTATATTTGGGATTGGTTTGTTTCTTGGGGCAGTGGCGATTAGGTTTGGATATGAGTGTGGATGCAGCAAAGCTGAGCTGCTCGCTATCAACGACACTCATCTTTACCATTCCAAGGTACGATTGTCTATTAGTATTAACCATTAACCATCCATTCTTTATAAGAAGTGTGCATGTATGATGTTAGATGGAAGATATATGTATTTTTTAAAATATTTTGATTATTTACTTTACTTATACTAATGATGTGATAAATTTGCAGCTGGTAAAATTTTACAAGAGATTAGGGTTCAAAGAAGTATACGAGGTAAAAGGAGGGTCACTAAGAGACGTTAGTGATATGCTAGTTTGGGGTGGTGTTGGAACTCGCATGGATGCCAATATTCAAGACCTCATGATCAAATGGTGTTCAAGATTCAAACCAATTACTCAATCTTGATTTCATTTTGTATATATGTCAGTGAAACTGATCGATCCACTTACCTTATATTCACCACCGACTATTTTTACTAATGTTTTATTTCTTTGACAGCATACAATGTCTGTCACAATTGATAAGTTTACAATAATAAAGAAACAATCACATCTTCACTGAAAAATTGATCTTCATAAAAATTAGACAGAATAATCAGTACAATTACACAATTGGTAAAAAGCGGTTCCCCAAATTTTCTATCAGCAAGAAAACCCAAAACTATAACTGAAACACCAATCAAATGTAAGAACATCCTTTCTAAGTCTATGTACAAGGCAAATCAAACGCATTAAATTGTACTTTAAATTAAGTCATCTCTTCTCTTGTCTGCTACTCCTAGTTCCTGCAAAAGTGCACGCTCCCATCATGTCATTCCCATGCCATCTCTTAAACCTTGAAGGCAAGCATGTAACGTTCGTTGCACATTGTCAGCAACCAGTTTCAACCTTCCCTGATTACTATCTCCACCAGAAGATCCATTCACTTCTACGTTTCTCATCACTCTCTGTTTGCATTTGTCCCAGTCATCATCGCGCAACCAGCAAGCACGCCCTCCGTGGCTGCCCTCCATTCCGAGGAAGGATACTACAGGGTTTTCACCAAATGAGTATCTTAACCTAACGGAGACGCAATAAGGCAACCAAGCAGCACCACCAGCGACGTTTAGATGAGGTATGTGGGCGGAATCAAGAACCACGGTTAATGCAAAGTCGACTGAGTTATGGGCTCGATCGTAGTGAATGTTGCTTTTGGACGCTGAAGAATTATCGGAGATCCCTTCCCTGTTGTATCCCATGTGATTCTCAAGGCACAATTCGATACGGGATTTTTGAGCAGGGGCAGCTTCAGCAACTCCTTGCCCTTGGGCTAATCCTTTCTTCCATGCAATGAGTTTCAAGAATTCTCTCAAAACAGAAATAGGTAAGGTCAGGAGAGTTATGAACGAAGCAACTCGAGAAGCATCATACGGCTCTGATGCAACACGCCGACTGAAGTAGTCACATATCTCTCCTATCTCGGATTGAGTTAATTCCTCTTGGGCAGCGGCTGGATTTTGTTGTTGTTGTTGAGAATGATGAAACCTTTTTACACTGAGGACTTGGAGAAGAAGTTGAACTCTGTGAACGCTAACTGCAAACACATAACCTCTGCAAACGCATATCTTGATATCAGAAACAAAGGGCATGAGAGAAATCACCACAGGTGGGTCACATGAAAGCAAAAATAATGAATCAACATTTTAAAGGATGCATGACCCCGAAAATTATGACCTAGAAAGTCTAGTATCAAAATGCATCTAACAGTAACGAAGGAATGCAAAAATCTGAATATGGTATGGAATATCTTGCAGGCTTACCCAACAAAGAAACGTAGGGCTGGCTGTTCCTGATCCAAATTTAATAATGCACCTTCATTATCCTTCAGAATAGATCCAAGGATCTCCTTAAGAAGATCTGGCAATTGTGCAAATAGCCACAGTACTCCAAGATACTTTAGAATACCTCTGAGGACCTTTTTAAGTGCCACAAGAGGAACCCACCCTCCCCCATAACCCCCATCATCCCCAAGCCCAATAATAGCTGTATTCAATTCTCCCCTAACATGAGCAGGGACCCCGGAACCAGGAGGTCTACGTAATGGGCTCCCCATAGGCAAATTGTTTGCTCCTGGAAGAGCAGTTCCTATGCGGTTCAAAGCAGCTAGAGCATTTCCTGCTCGAGAGATTGCAGCAGCACTGGGAATGTTGGCTCTGTTTCCAGAAGCAGCTGACTGTTGTGGAGCTGTACCTGGATTGGGATTATTTGAGTTAGATAATCCAAGTGCCTGTTGAGCAGCTGGGAAATTAGAATCTATGCCGTTCAATTCTTGAGCAACATGCTCCATAATAAAAGGTCGAAATTGTGGGCATGGAAGGGATCCTCCAATAGGTTGACCAACTTTTGGCGGTGTAGCTGGTTGCAACCAGACTTGATCTCCAGCAAAACACCGCATGTCAACTGCAAAGTTTTTGCGATATATAATCCTGATCCAATATGGGCCTCTTAGTACCACAGAAACATCAATAGGCAACAATGAACTGGGAACAATTCCAGGGCCACCCCTCCCGGCAGCAGCAGCTGCCGCTGCTGCTGCTGCCAACACAGCTGCTGTATTGTGAGTTCCCATAGTGCCCAATTGTGTGGTTATGCTAGGATTACTTCCAGGACCCGATGAAGCTTGACTAGCATTTGCGATAGCATTGCTAGGCAGACCCTGAGATGGCATATATCCAGTCTGCTTTAAAGTGGACGAAATAGAAGCTGTGATGCCAGGGAGTCCAGAAACAGGAGCAGCTCGTGCAGGCCTTGTAGCAGCAGCAAGAGCATGCAATGGTCCAGCAGTTAATCGAATGCAATCCAATAGTGATGCAACCTCGCCTCCATTGATGAAGTCTTCAAGAAACTGTTCAAATAACATAGCTCATATATTTATGTACTTGTTTAGAAAAAAGCGCGAGGAACATATTGATAAAAGCATACAAAAAATAATCAGAGGACTAAACAATGAACGAGCACATTCACAGATTCAATACAACATCCTTAAGTAGTTTCAGCATTTATATGAGAAGATTACTCAGTTTCTTAGATTTGACATGACATTCGGATAAGCGAATAAGATTGCCAAGCATAAGGACGAAAACAATGTCAGCACTTTGCCAATAATCAATATATTTAATGTTCCATCCCGATCCTCCACTAGAATGATTAAAATTCACATTCTATGACAAACTATTAGCAAAGGATATGATACTTACAATTATTTGCTTCAAATTTTATCAGTTTTCAACATAACAAAATCCTAAAATACATATGTCCCAATATAGACCACACAGAGTCATATTTTAAAATTCACATTCTAAACCACACAACATCAACACAAGTTGGCAGAAAAAGGTAAACGACAATCTAGACCACACAGAGTCGTATAAAATAGAAACGGAAATCTTTCTTCAGGGCAACAATGATAACAAACCTTCGTATGAGGCCAAAGCTGGTCAGGAGAAACATGCATTCTGCAACCCTCTTTACCAGATTCCCACTCAACAACAAAACGAGCAAGAACTCCAGAGCCAAAACTAAACCACAAACTTGTGACTCCAAGAGCCTCAATTCTAAAAGCTCTTCTCATCTGTTCAGAGAACTTTTCAGAGCCCTCTGTTACAAATTTTGATCCAGGAGGTAGTTTGCTATCTAAACTTGCATTGTTATCATCCATCTTTTCATCAGTCCGTGCACCAAGTAGTTTTCGCATTCCAAGAGAAAAGGTCCTAGCATTTGAAAGTCTTTGTATATCAGCCACCAGCTTTTTAATACTATCAGCCTCCACAGAGTAGTAACTCAATACAACACCTTCTGAATCATAACGAATATGAGAATCCACATCAGATGTATTAGCTATTCGCACACCAGAACCCCATGGAGTAGTATTGTTCCCTTTCTGAAGCTCCCACAAGTCTTTGTAGTGTGGGTCAATAATTTTGACATCCCAGTACAAGCTTCCAGGTCTCCCCAGCCTCAAACATATGTACTGCCACGTATCACCCCTAGAGAAAGGAAGCCGGAACCACAAGTTTGAGGAGGCACTTCTCAGACCCACCTCTTCAACGTATGGGATATCAAGTGCCTCCATCTGACTGGTCAGCCGAGCATGTTTTATACAAAGTGAACAATGTCTTACTATATGAAGAAGTGCAGAGACATAAATACTAGGAGATGCGTTGCCCTTATTTGCTTCAGCCACAAGATTTGCAAAACTTTGTCCTCCAGTTCTCTTAGGATGGTCACAAGAAATAAGCGACTGCGTGAGAGGAAGTTGATCTTGTGGTGCTCCCTTCATTTTCCTTCGCTTGTTAGATGATTCATTCAGTTCTAATGAATGGAGTGAGGGAAGAGATTTTAGCATATCTGATACTGTGCGCTTTCGGGGTCTTCTATCTTGTTTAGTAACTTTTTCTTGATTTGAGTTCTCAAAAACAACAGAATCCAATGCGGAAGCTGAGAACAGGAGAGGAGGTAAGCAAGTAAAAAGTGATCAAGAGTAAAATAAGTGATAATCCAATAAGAATAATATGTATGTCCCCTTACCTGTGGGAGAAGCAACCCAAGTATTAGATCCAGAAACAGCAAAGCTACCAGATACAGTTTCGGTAGGAGGGCCAGGTTGAATTGGAGGCGAAGGTCGGGAGGGGTGGAATCCAGATACAGTAAGTTGGTCATCTATTATACCATAAGAACCAAAGCCGCCAGAATGTGGTGATCTGAGAGCAGCCAGATCTTGATCTGACTTTGAACCTGATAATTTCTTGACATTTTGGCTTTTCACCAAATTTAGAGAACTGGTAGATCCAGATTGCATTGAGCTCTTAAAATTGCTCAGTGGATTTTGTGCTTCCCATTTAGGCGATGACATTGAAGATTTTATGCTGTGCATATTCATAGTACCCAAGCCAAAATTAGATACAGAGGTCAGACCGGATGTGGAATATGAGCTCTGTCCAGTTGACCCTTTCTCAAGCTCAAAAACTTCATCAACGATAGAGGAAAAAGATATGGGATTATTAGATCGAAGCAATGAGTCATCCGAGCCTGAGTTAGACGGAATACCATGTTCAGAAGTCTCATTAGCATTAACATTATTGGGAATCGATAGCATCTTCCTACGGTCAAGAAGGCTCAAATTAAGTTCATCTTCGCACACGTGCATCCGACTAATATCCAAATTTTTTACTCGGATAACTTTGCTGATGTCCCTAAATTGCTCAACTTTCACCGAAGATTCAGATTGAACTTCAATTAACTTGGGGCAGGGTTTGAATTCCTTATCAAGCTGCATCAACAAGAAGTAAGAGTTTCCACACTCTGGGAATCCCATGAACAGTGAGTTAGAGTCTTCTGCAAGGTTCTTAGGCAATTTTGCTGCTGTAAAACCATGTTCAAATACCTGCAAGAAGATATGAGCATACCTATTTACTTTCCTCATATTAATAATACTTATTGCAATATATGCTGATTGGCTGTCCAATCTTGTCACATATACTCATTTGTAACATTAGTTTGTCACCGACATGGGACCACTGTTTGTCGTTTGCTATAAGTGGCATCAGAAAAATCTCAACTTTCCATGTGCAATGCATCATCACTCTTGTACTATTATAGGTATATTATAGCTTACATAACTAAAATATTAGTCATCCATAGTACGAAAATGGACTAGTGAATTTGGCTATCTATCTTATAGATCATTTGTTACCTAGTAGTACATACATGAAAATCAAGTACAGGTAGCAATCAGAATAACTTACTTTGGAACACCAATAGAAATTTCATATCACAATTCATCTTAAAGGTATTAAAGCTACACATACCTCGAGCCCCAAGAATCTTCCAATGCATGCAAACAAATGTAAAATACTATTCCTCCTCAAGTTGATAAAAGCCTTGGCTGGGGTCATACTTCCTTGGTTGAGTGCCTCTTCACACTCAAGCAGAGTTTTTGATGATATAATATTTTTTGGAGAGCGAAGAAGAAAACGACCATTCCTGTAAGTTAGAAGGGAAACACACTCTTATGCTCTTGATTTCACTAAGGCCCTTTTTTCTTGGAATAAGTTAGATCCACCTTATTTTGAAAGAAAACCTTAGCAAATCATAACACCTTACTCGTGAGCTTATAGGATTTTTAATTACTTTATCAAACATTTAAAGAGCCATCCAACAACCTTGCATACCTCAAAACATAATAATAGATAATTCCCACCTTGTTTAGTAATCAGATATGAGTGCCTGGAAACTATAGTCTGACCATCTACTCACATAGCAGCACATGTTTTATTTTAATGGTGTGAAATCAAAGAGTTCGGCATTGGAAACAAAAGGAAGAAAGAGAAAACCTTATGTTTATTCCAAGAGTGAAAAATGAAGAGCCATAGGCACGCAAACGGAGAACTTCGTCGTCTTCATGCGAATCAAACACACTCTCCATCTGTATAAGAACACTTTCAGCTAATACTAAACTTGGTTGAATTTTTAAAAATAAAATTTAAATTTTAACTACCTAGCTCCCAAAGGTAAGACATTTGTTTTAAGGGAGGATTTTCTTTAAAGAAACCTCAATTAATTGTGAAATACAAAGATAGATATACAACATAATTGAAAATTAGTACCTTATCATATTCACTTTCAGAACCATTCAAATTAAATTTAATTTGGACATCTCCGGAAGTTCTATTGGTCTGTACATTCTTCTCCACTTCCTTGTAAATCTCAAGCAGGCGAGTGTATTTATTGCAGCTGATGGCTCTGAGTAGTAGTAACTCGATGTCGATGCAACTCCGGTTAAGGTTAAATTCTGCTTCCTTGCCGGTTTGAGGATCAATTACAAATGTGCTATGCAAACACTTTATTTGCATATCAGGACCTGGTTCAATTTTCAAGAATGGTGATGCCCCTGCTTCAGATGAAGCACTACTTTTATCAAGCTCTAACCAGTATATGATTTTTAATCCAGGAGTCCGTAAGCCAGCAGAATCAGCTTCTCCATCATGGGCACCATGGTTGAAGGCCGTGCTCCCCTGCCCAACAGCACCATCAGATATGAGTTCAAAACGAATGGCATCCTTCCATCGGCCTTGTCGAAGTGCTTGAACTTGTCTTATAACCGTGTCCATTGTAAGGGCAACACAGAGCTCATGTAGAATAGTATACAATGTCATGAATGGTGTTTCTGATGCAGCCATTCTGCGTTCTAAATCATCTCCAAGAGCATGCCGCCGTGATTCTTCTACTTTCACAAGTCCACTTCTCTCACCAACAAGCAGCTCCAAATGTAATATTCTCCACATTGACAAGTGGCCTCGATAACCAAGAGTAACTAGAATTTTGAATTCCCCATCAACAAGGAGCGAGACAACACCATCAGAAACTTTAACTTCAGTAAGTTCTTTGGGGAGTGAAACTTCAAGTAACTTGGACCTAACAAGTGTATCTAGTTTCTTTAGAGCTGGACCTTGCTGTTCCTCATTTAATGTGCCCAACATGCCCACATCTTCTACACATTTTGGTAAACGCTGATAGCTTCCAGTGAGAAGAATCTCAATCGCAGAGGGAACATCATAGATAGGAGCACGAGCTTGCTGTAGCCCCTCATGCATGAAAAACATTGAATCCGCAGCTTGAGTGAAACAAGTTTCATGGCTCGATAGAGTTGATGAAAGTTGTTGACAATATTGTATCAATGGAACCTGCAACTCCAATACCAAAAGGCCGGCAAAAGATTGAATAACAATAGTTTTCTTTAGCCAATGAAGAATATGAGAAGGTAAAATAATATATGTGGTCTTGCAAACTAGGCGAACGCAAGAAGTTATCTCTGGAATTAAGATTACAAAAGGCAATATGGTCATCACACAATTTTAAAAAAGCTGCTTGAGCAAAATTGTCTACCACCTACCTAATGAACTGTTTAAAAGGAAGTCATGTAGCACAGATATGTCGAATAAGAAACACTGAACTGTGTCAAATACCATCTAAATAGATGAGCCCCTAACAGATGGTCATAAATATTACAGCAATATGGGTCCTAGGAAAATGTGAATTATTTCCTTTATCTATAACTCCTATTCAGATTAGCACACAAGGCCATACTGTCTCAATATCTTATGATCGTATCCTCCAATATTGCATTCCAATATCAATAAAGGGCCAGGTCCTTAATTTATCGAAGCTTAATCTTATATTCAAGCATAAACTTCCCGTCCACTCAAAAATGAACTGCAAACTTTCTTATATCCTGAACAACCCCTCCCTCCACCAGCGTATTTAGTTGAACATATCACTGGGATAAATCACCAATCCCTACGGGCTATCGATCTAATAGAAGGAGCACATGTTTGGTCGAGGATAGGAGGGAGGTGAGGTGGAAGAGAAGGCTAGGGATGGATTTAGGAGTCTTTGTGTGAGCCGTATGTGTCTTCAATGAACTACTATGAGTTTGGAGTTCCATCAATTGGCTTCTTCCTTGACCTTCTCATTGACAGAGAGCTTTTGTGCACCTCTCTCCAAGAGATAGGATTCCGGATCTGAATTGGCCGAAGCCCGAAATGAATTTCTAGACTCCCTAACTTATCAACATTAGGTTCGTAAAAAAAGAAACCATTACTTTTATCTATCATCAATTATATCCAAGATAACCTAAATCCCTTAGCATTCCAAACTGAACAAATCCACCACATATTGAGAGCAACTAAACTCGATTAATCATCCTCACTACATTGAGCTACATGTCCATTCAACACCTTAACAGAAAAGAATAATGAAGAAAAACAATTGATAAATAGAAACACCTGCTGGCACCACTTGGCGAGGACATCAAGACGGAGCATCCGCTGCTGCGTCTTGACAATGTACTTGAGAATCATAATCTTCTTCTCGGAGTCTGACAAAGACTCCGAAGACTTTGATTTCTCAACCAATTCCTTGAGCGCCGCATAGGAATCCCCCGCGGCACGGCCCACCAGAGTCGCGAAATCCACCGTCTCCTGGCCTAGCTCCGCCATGATTCCCCTTGAGCCCGAATTAAATCCGCTGAATTACCACTTGATTGCAGAGAACCGTTCTGACTAAGAAGATGAGGAGGAAGAAGAAGAAGAAATCATCGGAGCAGGAGGTTCCCTCGGCGCTCTCTCTCCGTTTTACCTTTCTATTTTTCTTTTAAACTTACAAAATAGTTGCTTTGCGTCGCTACTTAAAGTTTATTTAAGAGTTATGACCGAGTTGTGAACTGAGCGAGCTCGTTCTTATACTCTTTTTTTCTAAAAATTAAAATTATCGTCCCTTCGACTTTTACGCATATTAAAAAATGAATTATACTCTCTCTACTCATACCTTTATTATCTTATTTCTTTTTAATATATCATTCCATTATTTCATACACCATAATTTAATTAAATATAATAAAGTAAATATTACTTAAATTTTATTTAATAATACATAAAATGTATAAAATCAAATTATTTTTTTAAAATGTGTATCAAAAATCAAACATGATAATAAATTGGTGGAGAGAAAAATATTCACTTAAGAAATATAAATAAATCAAAAAAGAAAAAAGACAAAATAAAAAGGTAAATTTTTTCTATTTACCAAAATTAAAAGACAAACAAAGTTGGACGTCAAAGAACTGAGAGTGTAGCTCAGTTCGATTAGTTTAGGGATTCATATCAGTGCTGCCGCCCTCTGGCCGCCGCGACTCGGAGACAAATTGGAGGCGCCGCTTACTTATCGAGAGAGAATCAGTAATTTCCTCTGCTATTCAACGTCATCCAATGTCGCGCCGAGAAGACCGTAGTTCGGAATCGAAGCGCCACCGTTCTCGGTTCGACCGTGAACCTAGGTACTTTCGAGTTCCGAATGTGGTATATTGTCATATTCTCCTAATGTGGGCTTGTTTGCTTCAACTAATTTGTAAGGGATAATTCAATTGTGATGAACTGATGATCGATTTTCGTGCTGTATGTTTCAAAGCCCGAAGAGATCGAGGAGGGATGGTAAACCAGAGACTGAAAGACCGCCGGCCGTGATGGACGTGGATAAGGACCGGTCGGACCGGCGCCACCGCCGGCTTCAAGATCCAGTGCCGCCTGATTCTGGAAACGTGAGCAGAGAATCTGAAAAGGGAGCTGATGTACCTGAAGGAGCTGCGAAACATTCTTCTGATCCCAAGAGAATACCTCAGTCGCGGTCCTTCTTCCAGGTATCTTTGTCTTTGTGTGTCTGTCAATGCCCCCCTCATTGATAATGCATAATTTATTTATTAAATTCTGCATTTTATATGCTACATGGCGCAGATACTCAAGATATTTTTTGGCACTAGAGAGTTTATAGGTATAGAAAACGAGCTATATATACTCAATAAATTGTGGTATTTCTACTTGAATGTGACTGACCGCATGGACTCTGGCATCCGTTGAATAATTTAACGTGTTAGCTTGTGGTATCTCGAATTATGGTATATGTACTTCAAGCAGCCGGAGACAGATGGGAATTTTTTCCATCATTATGAAAGTGGTGGAATGATTTATGTTGTCATGATGTTCTAGTCTTCAAACAGAGTTGAATTCTTTAAATTTAGTTTACTGCAGAAACTTAGTGGCAGTGAGTAGTTCTTTGAACTATCAGTTCCTGATTCAGTCAGCATTGTGATGACCGTTTTACCCAGGCTTTTGCTTTTGTGCTCAGCCTGGTGAATGCAAGTACTTCCATTTATATAACAGTTTTGGGCCTGCCTGTGCATGTCTTGTAACAGCACGATGACCGTGGTAGTGCTGGGCAGAATGGAAGAGGCTTCAGTCGCAGGACAGACAGCGGTAAGCTTTTACCCTGTTAAGATTATTCTCATTCTATCCTTTCAATTCTGGTAATTCACTAAAAGATACTGTAATCTAATGTAGTTTTTGATTGTTCTTTAGGGGATTAAACTTTCATTTACATCCAACTACTCCAGCGCTGTATTTAAATTCTTGGATGTTATGCTTGTCCAATTATCTCCCTCGCTCTTAAGATTGCAAAAACTTATAGAAAGTCTTCTTTCTCATGCATAACATCTTAATATTGTAATTCCTTCTTTTTATGTCTTCAACCATCTTAAGATCCTTCTGCAGTTTCATTAATAAGTAGTGAAGTCATGTTTTCGTCTCCATGTACACTTATAAACTTCTCCTGCTATTTCAGTTGAGATATTATCTTAAGATGCATCTGAGCTAGTATTTAATATGCTTCAGCTGTTGGAAGTCTTTTAAAGTGTCCTGTGCAACACTTATATCAAGACATGATCTTTTAAAACCCATCTTCTTCTCCAGGACGTGATCCTAAGGAACAGCGAAATGATAGGTCTACCAATAAAATTGCATCAATTGATGTACAGCTAAAGGATGAAAAGTCTAAAGACAAAAGAGACAGCAACCATGCCTGGCGCCATGATGGGTACTTTGAAATGGAGGCTAATCCAGAACCTCCTATTCGTAGAAGACCTTCTTTCAGAGAGCAGAAGATTCCTGCTGATCCAGAGAAAACCAACAAAGCTGCTGACAATCCAGTTATGCGAAACCCACAAGATCATGCTATAGACGATGGAAGAAGAAACGACAGGGGGCATAACTCTCGATACTCAGTTGCAGGGGAAAGAGAGTTTAACAAGGCTCAATCTTGGAGAGGTAACTTTTCATCAGGAGACAGATCCAACGGCAACAATAGGCACAGTGGCAGAGATAGTAGATTCACTGCCGCCAGGCAAGGCTATCAACCAACAGGGGAACGTGCTGAAAAATGGAAGCATGACCTTTACGATGAGGCCAACAAGAGTCCACCACCAAAGAACGACGAAGATCAGATTTCAAAAATTGAAGCCCTCCTTGCTTCATAAATGTTTTTGGTTGCTTAATCTAGGGAGTTTATAAAGTTCCCCCTTTCTGTCTTCTTAATAGCAGCATTCTTTTAATCGTTTTGGTGCATAATCACGTCGTACATCTGTTTGAGTGCAACACTTATGTTTGAACCATTTCTAGTGTTTCTTGATGTAGGAAGTATCGTATTCTTGTTTGCAATCGATTTACAACTTTAAAGATTGCAAGCAACAGCTGACTCGAATTTATACCTGTTATCTTTTGTTTTGGTGGTTACCGCTTTTCTTTCTTCGCCACTTTTTGCTATTTAGTGCCTTTTTTTTCCTATCTTTATAAATCAATCTGCAAAAATCGTAATATGTTTAAAAATAAATATTGTGTTGTGAAGTAGCTGAGAAATTTAATATAAGAATTGAAGGTTTGTAAAGTATAATGTTAAAACTTTTATTGGGCACGTTTTTATGAATACGAGTACCATAGTTTAACGATGAACATTAAATTTTTTATTATTAAATAATGTAAAATTTAATAGCAATGACAAGAAGCTGGAATAGCTCAGTTGGTTAGAGCGTGTGGCTGTTAACCACAAGGTCGGAGGTTCAAGCCCTCCTTCTAGCGATTATGTTTCTTTTTTTTTTTTGCTTTTTCAAATTTTGTTTAATGTTCTTATTAGCAAACAGTTCATTTTCATTTATTAATCTAAAAATATAAGAATCATCATGATCCACTTTAATATCAAAATTTGATTATATTTTTCAAGTAGATCATTCGGTTAAAGATCGATCACAAGCTCATAGTGACCCGAATGTGATAGGTTCAATCTAATAAAATTCAATTGACTATGAAAATAATAACTAGTTATGATTATTGAGTCAAACGTTAAGTTTAATAATATGCATGGAATCATACTAGTCATCTTATATGCATATATTAATGTGAAACAATATATTTAGTAATATGTAGGGATTTGTAAAAATGTGTTGAATCAATCCTACCAATAAACAACTCTGACTTTAATGATACTCGAGCAATAAATGATATAGAGTCGCATGTATGAAGAATTTTTTTGCAAATATTTAATATATTTGATCATGTGTATAAGTCAAACAGATTTGGTCAGGTTACAATCCGATTTAATCTCATTAGAGTGTGCCGATTTAACATTGTGACACGTTATCCAGGAAATTTAATAAATCAATAATCACAATAAATAAATGGTGGCAATATTATCAAATTATGAAAAAACATTCATTTTTTAAGATAAGGATTAGTATTTAGTCATTCACAAAGGATTCGATAAATGATTAATATAATGTTAATGAGATCAGTGATTGTTAATATAATATGGTAAAATGAAGGTATAAAATCAAAATTTAAACATGATATTTTTATGTCGTTTTCCTTCAAGTCTTACTCTAAACCGACGCTTAATTGACCATGTATCACGTATTCACGTTGAACTACACTACTCTCGTCCTCATAGTACTATAAATTATCCATACTATATTTTAAATGAACATTTGAGTACAATTAATTATTTTCTAATATTATATTACTATTAATTAATACTACCTCCGTCCCGGTAATGACCCATTTGTAAAGTAGATAGGTGTATTAAAATAATACAAATGAGTCATTACCGGTGGGACGGAGGGAGTATATCCTTTTCAATTTCTTAATCAACACGTTCACGCTTCGGTTCTCCAACAACACTATTCAAGGCAGCAAGAGACGATTACATATTTACATCCATTAAAATACTCACAACTGTTCTCTTCACCTAACTACTCTTAAGATTTTCCATCGTCTCCAAGTCTCCCTCCCAGTCAATAAACAAGTGCGTCTGTGACAAATCGCAACTACTTACTTTGAAGCAAGTCCAATAAAGCAAGAAAATAGAAAACCACCGCCATAGGTATCTTGAGAATTAAGCTGATCTCGGATTTTTCCTGATTCTTCTGCAAATCCTATCAAATGGGGTGTTCACAGAGACTAAAAGATGCAATCTTGCTTGGGATTACGCTGCTGATTTTTACGGAATCAGTGGTGGGTCGTTTCGTGGTGGAGAAGAACAGTCTGAGGGTGACGTCACCAGATAGCATAAAGGGCAACCACGATAGCGCCATTGGCAATTTTGGGATCCCACAATATGGTGGAAGCATGGCTGGAACTGTGGTCTATCCTAAGGAAAATAGGAAAGGATGCAACAACTTTGGTGATTCTAGTATATCTTTCAAGGCTAAAGCTGGAGCGATGCCTAATTTTGTTCTTATTGATCGTGGAGGTACGCTCCTCTCTTCAGTTTCCTACACTTAGTATAATAGTATTGGGGTAGGGATGATGAATATGCCTAATTTGATGCCTCACCTATTCGAGCGGCCTTTGATGTGATGTGACGATGATGATGAATAGGCCTAATTTGATGGTGTTGTATGTGTAAACCTTTACTCAAATACCGAGATGTCCTCTTTTGTTTGCTTGCTCGCTTTCTTGATTTTGCTTTGAGTTCGATATTTCTATTGTGTGATTGAATAGGCGAGAGAATTTTTGCTTATATGATTGTTTTCTGAAGTTTGACCTGTTATTTTTTGGTAATTCCCTAGTTTGGAGTGATGGGCTTCGTTTACTCTGTTGATTTTCATATACGTGTGATTTTGGAAGTTCTTTTCTTAGGATGGTTATTTTAGGTAGGTAGCAGAATGTGTTTTTTATTTTGATTTATAGGGCGGCTATTGTAACATTATCTTTCCTCTGCCTGGGATTAGTTGAATACCTCGAATTGTGCTAAAAGCATAATTTTCCAAACAATTTTCTGCCATGGAAATTCATTATTTACATGGAAATGAATTGCAGTCCATATTTTGTTTTTAGACTCAATTCTACTAATTGTCCTTCATGTTCGCTGCAGATTGTTTTTTTGCTTTGAAGGTCTGGAATGCCCAAAATGCTGGTGCTGCTGCAGTTCTGGTGGCTGATTACATTGATGAACCATTGATCACTATGGACTCACCTGAAGCAAGTTCTACGGCTGAAAAGTATATGACAAACATAACCATCCCATCTGCACTAATTGATAAAAGTTTTGGTGAAAAATTAAAGGAAGCAATCAATAAAGGTGAGATGGTGAATGTGAATCTTGATTGGAGAGAAGCTGTACCCCATCCAGATGATCGGGTTGAATATGAACTGTGGACTAACAGCAACGATGAGTGTGGATTCAAATGTGATATGTTGATGGAATTTGTGAAGGATTTTAAGGGCGCAGGGCAAATTCTTGAGAAATCTGGTTATACACAATTTACACCACATTATATCACATGGTATTGCCCTCAGGCATTCACCATAAGCAAACAATGCAAGTCTCAATGTATTAACCATGGAAGATATTGTGCTCCAGACCCTGAGCAAGATTTCAGCACAGGTTATGAGGGAAAAGACGTTGTCCTTGAAAACTTGAGGCAGTTATGTGTGTTCAAGGTTGCAAATGAAACCAAAAAGCCCTGGATGTGGTGGGATTATGTTACTGATTTCCAAATTAGATGCCCTATGAAGGAGAAGAAATACAATAAGGAATGTGCTGAGGGTGTCATCAAGTCCTTAGGTGGTTACACACGTCTTTCTCATTAACACATATTGTCTATTATCATTAACACTAATGTTGTTTGCATATCAGGCCTTGATCTGAAAAAAATTGAAAAATGTATGGGTGATCCTGATGCTGATTCAGACAATCCAGTTCTAAAGGAAGAGCAGGATGCTCAGGTAAATATGATTTGTTGAAATAGTTCTGGAGTGGATAAGATATTTTGATCGTGCCAAATTATTACTTATTGATGATTGTATAAAATTTCTGAGAAGTATAAGTTCTGCAGGTTGGCAAAGGCTCACGGGGTGATGTAACCATATTGCCTACCCTCGTGGTTAATAATCGACAATATCGGGGTATGCCCACTGTTTAATGTTATTACCCCTTGTAAGTCGCAATATAGTGTTGGGTCATATAGTTTTCTAATGTGTCTGATATACAGGAAAGTTGGAAAAAGGTGCTGTATTGAAGGCTTTATGTGCCGGGTTTGAGGAAACTACAGAGCCTTCTGTTTGTTTAAGTGGCGGTAAGATATATCAAAGTAAATATTTGAGGAAATAGGAATAACACGAGACCAGTTACTTTTATGGCTGACTTGGATATATTGCTCTGGAAACTGCAGAAGTAGAAACCAACGAGTGCTTGGATAACAATGGTGGATGCTGGCAAGACAAGGCAACTAATATTACTGCGTGCAAGGTGCTTGACCATACTTTGCTGATCTTTGTTGTGGTTGATAATTTCTAACATCTGTTTTATGCACATCCAGGATACATTTAGAGGAAGAGTTTGTGAATGCCCAGTAGTTAATGGCGTGCAGTTTAAGGGAGATGGCTATAGCTCTTGCGTTGGTATGTAAACTGGAAGAAGCTGCTTGTTTATTACCATCATAATTCTTTATAAATTTTCGTGCTTGAAAGTTACTTTTTTGTCTGATAGTATTATTTATGCAGGAAGTTTCCGTTTTTCCAGTCATCAGAACTGCATCTTAAGAATATAGCCAAGCTTCTTTTGCTTACTTGACATCTAGCTTCTGTGTCTTAAATTTAGAAACTGAAGTAGGATTTGAAGTGCTAGTCATAACGAATCATGTATCTATGTTGTCGGAAGATGTGTGAGCTGTTGTTGACATTATATTTTAAATATTCTACTGTTAATTGGTTGTGCTTGTTTATTATCATGGATTGAAGTAGGCAAATGCACTGCACATACCTGTCATCCATAATTTATTGGGTGACCTCACCAATGAGAGTTTCTTTCAATTTTGCATGCTAAAATAACCGCTAATATGCTTGAAAACCATAAATTTTTGCCATCTATAGCAAGTGGACCTGGGCGCTGTAAAATCAGCAACGGTGGTTGTTGGCACGATAGCAAAAATGGGATCACTTTCTCTGCTTGTGTGGTTAGTTTCTTGTGATCTCTTCTTGATTCTTATTTTTTCCAAAATCAAATAGTTGGTCATGTAGAACCTTATTCTGTTTTCCTTTTTAACAGGATAGTGCGGATGGGAAATGCACTTGTCCTCCAGGATTTAAAGGCGATGGTCTCAAAAGTTGTGAAGGTAAGAGTAAGAGACCTTAATGTTCTTTCAGGAACAAAAATAAAAGGATTTGATGCTCTAGGATTTTTTCCATATAACCAATTGATAAAAGAATAAAATATATTACTATTAACTGTTTCCTTAACATTATAAAATAGCGTAGTTTTACATTCATCTATCGGCAGGTTAGGTCTTGCTTGGATGTGTTATCATTCTTTCATATCATGTATCAAGTTTTCCAATGCTTATGGCTGAGTTTAGGAGGTTGTATGTATTTGTGTGAAGATGATCATATTCATATGTTTAGATGAGATATGAGTGTATTGGAAGTTGCAAATTTATAGGTTTTGACTAGTAATGGACCTTACTCGGATGATGATGATGATATAATATTGAAAGTTAATGGTGTGGAGTTGAAAAATTATATAAAGTGGGTGCAGAGAAAAAATTACAACCAGTGCCAGCAGAAACACAACCAAAGCAGAGCCTTAGTTTCTAGGACTTATGATTGCCTCTGTACTATTCAAGGTTTTGATCAATAACGTCGATACAAAGGATGCTAGGAAAAAGGTTGCATGTACTAAAACACTCATAGATTGTTTGACTAAAAAGTATGACGCCTCTGAAATAATACTATATAGCAAACTTGGTTATAGATTATAGATTGAAAGATTTGCAGATTCGAGGCTAAAGATAATCACTTTCTCTACGTATAGATATTGATGAATGTAAGGAGAAGAAGGCCTGCCAGTGTCCCGAATGCAGTTGCAAGAATACATGGGGAAGTTACGAGTGTACCTGCAGCGGAGACCTGCTGTATATCAGGGACCACGACACCTGCATAAGTCAGTTCATTACAACATTTCTCGTGTCCTCCGTGCACTTTGAATCTTCCATTTTATCTCATTTATGTTTCTTGTGCAGGTAAGAGGGCTACTGAAGCTAGGTCCGCCTGGACTGCTGTTTGGATCATTATTCTCGGATTAGCTATGGCTGCTGGTGGAGCATATCTTGTGTACAGATATAAGCTCAGGGTATGTTTTCTATCTTGGGAAATATGTTACTATTAGGTTGCTTGAATGTCTCTAACGTGATACAATTTTTGGGTTGATGTATGACAGTCGTATATGGACTCGGAGATACGGGCTATAATGGCGCAATATATGCCTCTAGACAGCCAAAATGAGGTCCCAAACCATGTAAACGATGACCGTGCTTGAAGATGCTCAATAAGTGTTCGTGAGCAGGGGTGATGCTCGTGCAATTCTTACCGACCCGTCGTCTCCAACAAGGTCACAAAAAGAACTATACACACGATATGCTCGATTCAAGACTGTAATTGTTTCACAGTGAAAGATGATAGGTTGGAACTGTATACATTTTAGCTCATAGCAGTCCAATGTTTGTGCATCCAAGGTCTTGACTCTTGATGTTAAAGGAAAGACTCCTTATTAGTTACAGAATGAGTATTGTATTGAATTAGTGTTGTGGAAATTTTTATTTGAGAATGTTTAATGGAAATTTTTTATGAATAAAATTATGGTTAAATTACTGTTTTTTTCTTTGGAAGATATATAATAGTTCTTCCGTGCCGCTAAAAGTGGTTATGTTTCTTTCTTGAGTCGTTTAATTAAAAGTGATTATTTTCTCAAAAAGGAAAAAGTTTTACTTTTAAAATACTTCACTCATACTCTTTTAGAACACAATATTTTACAATTTTAATCTCTGTATCAGATCACTTGTGGCCGCATTTAGCAGCAACGAGGGAGTATTTGAGTGGTGTATATGCTGATATATTGATTTTCTGTTGAATGCTGCATGAGTTGATTTGTCTCTCCCTCAATTATATTTTACTTTATTTATTATTTAAGGAATGAAAAAAGAAATCACACATGTAGCCTGTACGTAGGTATAGATGTTGTATTTATTCACAAAATAAAAAAATAATTAATAAAAAATCAGCATCATCTTCATCAAGATTGTGATTTTGGAGAGGGGAAATTGATATCAAGCCCTAAGTCCATTCCATTGTAGGCAATAGGAGCATACATCCATAGATCATCTGAGCTCAAAAGCTGCATCCACAGTAACATAAATCAATTAATGGGTAATTAAATCCCAAAACCAAAAGTTATTGAATTATTCAACTGTTTTTTTTACCTTAATTTGAAGCTGCAAGAATTTGACATAGAGTACAGCCTCTTCAAGCATTGTACTAATATCAACCTTAGTTCCATTGGGAACCAATGTCTGCAAAGTTCTCAATCTCTCATTGATTCTTTCTCTCCTCTTCTACAAGTTTGTGGAAAAAGAGTATGATGAATGAGAAAACAAACAAGGTTTTGAAGTTTAAGATGTTTGCTGATGCAAAGATGATTGAATTACCCTAGCATAGAGGCTCTGTGGATCTGTAGCTGATCCCCTACTGGCTCTTGCCCTGCCCTTTGTTTCTTGAGCTCCATTGCTCATTGAACTTGATCTCGACTTCACTCCGTTATTCACCTCGCGTGAGGCACCAGAGTCATCCTCTGAGCAGCAACCATTGCTAACTTCATTTTCATCATCACCCTTTGCACATTTCTTGATTCTCTTGCTTCTTTGGGACTGCATTGCGTAGTAAGAAGCGATAAACATATAAAAATCAACTCAATGTTCACTGCAAGAGGCAGATAAGAGAATGAGAAGAAGGGCCTCGTTTAATTACTTACTCCTGCAGGGATTTGAGGCCTTTTCTTGGATGCCTCATGAGGGCTGATGATGATTCTATCTTCCTTGAATGATTTTTGAAGAACATCGACGTGCAGTTTCTCATCCGATTCAACGCTGTCGTTGCTAGCATCCTGGTTTAAGAAACAATGATCTCCTTCCATGACAGAGTAGTCCATTGCCATCAAAGTGTTGTTATTCACTAAAGGGCAGTAGCTAATGCTGTTTCCTAGAGAAAAAGAAAGCATGCTACTAGCATTATCCGTCTCTTCGGATGCGTACACATCCTTGTAGCTCGACTCGTTTGCAGCCCAATACACAGCAGAGCTCGGCCCGAGCAACTGTGCCATGAAATCAGCCTCGTCGGAGCACATTCCGTTGAAGGAAGAGTTCCAGATTGCCCCTACACTTTCCATATCTTAAGCTTTTCTTTTCTTTTCTTTTATTGTATTGTAAGTGTGCAGGGGAGGGAGAAGTTGATAATGAAGGCCACATTTATACCTCTTAGGTATAGAAAGAAAACTACTAAGTTAGTTAAAAACAGTATTGAATTAAGACAGCTAAGACAAGACTCTGAGTTTGAAAAGTGTGTAGCCTTTCAGACACTTGGAAAAGCAATGATTAACCAATCATTTAATCAACTGGAAATGATTAACTGACATTAGTTCCATTAACCAATCAATCATCAGAATATGAAAATCTTGAGTTTGGAAATGTAGATTTGGTGATGAGTAGAAATCACATCTAGGGATCTGGACAACGTGGGGCCTGTCCTTTTCAATAAGTACATTAATAATAATAATATATATGTCTGAATTGATAGAATGACAGTTAAGATAAACAATCGTGGAAGTGAGTATCAAATTCTAAAGAACTTCTATTTTGAGCTACCAAACTAGACATCAAATCTTCCAGCTTGTTTTTTTTTTTTTCTTATTTTATTTATTTGAAACGTATATTCAAACACGCGTAAATGGAGTATAATATGCATATAATTCATACGTTGTAGTTGTAGATATTGTAGCAATTGTAAACAGACTGGGCTTATCTGGGAAATTTCCATATATAGATAATTTTGTTTATTTTATTACTTTACATAGAAAATATTTTCAATGATATATAGAAGAGCCTGGTTCGTTTTCGTTTTATTTTGAATGTTTAATGTTTCGTTTTGATTTTCGTTTCTAATTTTTAATAACTGTTTTATTTCAAACATTTAGAGTAAATTATGGCATTTTTCTCATTTTATCCCCATTTAGTATTTTTTATATAATTTGAAAATTGTATGTATTAATTCATTTATCGAATATGAATGAAGTTTACACTTGTAATCGAGCCGGCAAATGCACGATCACTATTAAACACAATCAATATTATAAAAATATTTAAGAGGGTAGGAGTAATTATGCAAGATTAGAAAAAGAAATATTTAAAATGTTAGATTCTAGTAGTCATATAAAAATGGAAATGAAAACCTATGAATGAGATGGCATATTAAAGTTAATTTTAGCAATTAGATCTCAATTTGTGGGACATTGAAAAGATTCTAAAATAGATACGCGTGCACGTTTTAGTTTCATTCACACTAGTCATATCCCACCTCTATATATATATTTTGTTAATACTATTATAATTTGAATTCTCAAATTTTTAGAATTAAAATATAATTTTAATCATATATAATATTATATATTTTTATTTCTATATGCACATATGATATTTATGTTATATTCTTATTTCTAAGTATATCATATATTAGATTATATACTGTTTAATAATTAAATATTATTCTCATAAATATAATTAAAATATATTTACTGATATATACATTGGTAACTAATTAATAATAATTTATACAAAATATTTAAAAATTTATAAATATTTTAAAATTTTAATAACAGTCTATATAATTTTAGAGAAATTTTTTAACGTATATATAATTTATTATTTTATATGAAAATTATGATATTTTTTTAATTGTCTTAGTAGTTGGACAATGTATATATATTTTTTGGACAATGTATATATATTTTTTAGTATAAATAATAAAAATTGAACAATTATATTTCTTATCAAAATAATAATGTATAGAACAATTATATTTTTATGATTTTGGTTGGATAATAATAGTGTATTAATGATATTTTTATGATTTTGACAATTAAATATTAAATATTATTATACTATTAATTATCTATTATGTTCAATATCTTAATTGTTCAATATAATAAATTTATACTGACAACTATTACGCATTGAACAAATATAATCTTTTATGCTCAATATTTAATTAGATATTAGTGTATATAATTGTATTAATTAGATAAATATTACAATCATAAAAATATTACGTTCAATTTGTTCAATGCGTAAATTTTATTGTCCAATTAAATATTATATGCAATTATTGAGTCTTTATCTGCAAATTCACGTATATCATCGTTAAAGAGTAAAATTGAGGTTCATTATTTATATACTAAGCTACTTATTAATATAGAATATATCATTACCACGTCACTCGATAAGTTGGTAATATACATATTGAAATAACAAATTTTATTTGAATAAATATGACTTAGAGATTAAAAAAAAAACAAAAAAAAAACATATGATTTAGGACTATAGGTGAGAATCAAGACGAAATTGGGTACCCCTCTCGAAATCTCGATCCCGAAAATAATTAATTTTATGGTCTCGGTACCATTAGGGACATCGAAACTTCTGCGTCTCAAAATTGATTTTTTTTGTCCCAATCACTATAAAATTTCAAAATTCAAGTCTTAATCTCAGTTTGGGTCTTGAAAATTTCAAACTCGAGGACCTGAATCTCTTTGGGTCTCAGGTCGGTACCAGAAAAGTTCGTAGTTCAGGTCTCAAATTATCACTCATATTTAGGACGAGAAAAAAATAACAAATTTATTTTTGAAATTATATTTGAAACAAGAACAAATATATATATATATATATATATGTGTGTGATTTTTAAACATATTAGAGATGTATATAGGAATATAAAAAAAACTGGTTCATATAATTTGAAAGTTTGAATATTATATTGAATATAGAAGTGTAATTAAGGGACAAGAACAAATAGTAAGACTGCATTTTATCGATTTTAAGATGAGTACGTAAACAAATTTCAAATTATTTATGTAGTTTGTATATAAATATTCAAATATATTTTTTTATTTGGTAATATTTATTTATAATTTAATTTATACTACCTCCGTCCATCAATGTCGTTAACGTTTTGCCATTTCGGGCCGTACATCAATGTTGTTAACACTTAAAAGTTTCCTTTTTTGGACACACCTTTTTACCCTTTTACCCTTACTAACTCCACTAACTCCACTAACTTTTAATCATTTTACCCTTACTAACTCCACTAACTTTTTACTTTTTACTTTCAACTATCTCCACTTACTACATTTTTCCACAAAGTTAAAATAATACATTAAAATCTGTGTCGGGTCAAAATGTTAACGACATTGGTGAACGGATGTAGTAATATTTAAATTTATAGTACATGTTATTAACGAGTTTATGAGACGTAAACGAAAACTATAATCATTTTTAATTAACTTTAGAACGAATACGAATATATAAAATTAAAACAAGTTAAAAAAATAATAAATTCTAAGTGAGAGACTACTAATAGATGAGTCTATAAGGATTTAGTATCTACGACGAGCACAAGTCTGATAATCAAACAAATATGTTCATATTAGTTTAATTGTAAATGAGTATTTTTTGATAAGATCGCGTTGTAATATTATTTTTATCATAAACAATATATATAATTAACGGCTTTTATTATACACATTTAATATACAAGAATAGTTCATATATCATTAATAATAAATAAAATAATATTATTAAATACTTTTATAAAATATTATTATTAATAATAATAATAATATCGTTAAAAGTACTCATTTTTTATTATCAGGTAATTAAGTACATTAAAAGTGGTTAATTATCCAAAATTGAAATCATTTTAACTTAATAAAGTAAGTCATTTTCTAAAATATAGAAAGTTACTAAATTTTTGTGTACGCATCGAGTGGGACCAATACTTTCCTTCTCTTTTTCAGCAATATTTCCTATTATTAGAAATATTATTTTAAACAAGCGACTCATTTTATTTAAAAGACAAGTTCTTTCTCCTTTTGAGTGAATGGTCAATTTTAACTAACAATCAGATAAAAAAACTACTTTTAACATAATAGAGCGAATATAATTCAATTCCATCAAATGATGTCATTCAATTCAAAAGCTTAAGAAAAGAGATTATTAATTTGTCAGAACACTTCTATACCGCTTGGCTACACAATCTCAAAAACGAGAAAGAAGTGAATACATCTAAGCTAGAACAATTTTCCTGCAACAAGATCCACTTCAGGCTTATACAGAGACAGAGGAAGAGGATTATGGACAACATATCTTTTGGACAATTGAATATTGTGACGACCAAAAAAACAGGATTTTTTGTTTTCTACTTAAAAAGAGCATTGAATTAACAGAGGTTCTTCATTGCCTGTGAGCATTCTCATTTCTCATTGTGGCTCATCTTCGGGCGATTCGTCATCCAATCCACGTGCAATTCTGTAATATAGAATACCCATTGTTGCCATGCATGCCCTGTAAAGCAAAAAAGGTTATATGCAATTATAGAAGTATTTTTTTCACAAAATTTTCAGAACCAAAAGAACTAGGTGCAGATGATGATATCGAGATAGACTGGAGACATTACATGATGGCTATAATTAAGAGCAACTTCCTTGGGTCCATTCTTGAAGACTTGTGGTGCCTTGCACGACGTTCTGGGGCATCATCCCCATGAGATGCATCTTTCTTTGGTGGTGCAGTCACTGGTAGAGTTGGCAATGCACTAGACCAGAAAGGAAGCAATGACCTAAGGAACTTGTGGCGAAATGAACCTACATTTCATAATTCAGTAGGCTGGATTAGCAAACTAGATGCGTGGAGGGTAATAGTCTAAATATAAAAGTCAGAAAACCAAAGCAAGCTTTTCCGGATGTTTCATTTTCAAGAAACCAAGCTGGAATTTTTGATTCACAACTTAGGTGGTAAATGACTAATGAATTTCATCTGAGCATCACAATAGGCAGCAGATGCAGGTCCGTAACTATAAATGGCAGGACTAATATCCCACCAAAACGACATCATGTTTGTGAAGATACTACACTGCAGGTCGAGGTTGATGAGGAAGGAATTGATTGCCAGCATGAAGATGTTGTGCAGCAGGACTCGGAAGCCTCTGGGTTCCCATCTTTCGTGTTGTGTTTCCGTGTTAAAGCTTGTTAATAATTCAGTTCTTTATTTATTTGTTTCCTGATCTACTGCTTTGTTATTTTAGTCCAATGTTCCTAATCTCATTCAAAACTTTAATATTTGGCCACATCAATGCATGACTACAATATGATTCATCAAAGTCACAGGAGATCTAGTAAACCCTAGAGTCTAGTCTAGTATACTGAAAAGCAACACGCAACAGAGAAATAAGATATTAAGATAGCAACATACCTCTTCGAGAGTATTTTTTCCTATTTGTATCTTCATCGTCGGCATAGTATGGGACCTCAGAGTTTTGTCTATCCACTTGCATTGCACTCTTTCGTGTGGTTGCACCAGGCTGGCCAAAAAAGTGTATGAGAAACCACCGCATAGATTCCGATCACACACAACATATAATGTGAACACTGAAAGCTACAAAAAAACTAAAATATAAAAATATCTTACACCAGTAGGACTTGTGTTTTTCATAAAATCGGGCTCATGATTGGGTAAAGAAGATGTTCCAGAGCCATATCCATCTGTCTCCAAAATATCTAAAGTTGCAGGTTTTGCATTAGAAACTGCATTTTTTTCAACTGTTCCAGAGACGTGCATCAAGGGTTCGGAGGCAAATGCAGGTGGAGGACTACGGGACTCTACTGCCTGCAAAGGTACTGGGTGGTTCCCAAAAACATTCTTTTCCAAACCAGTCTGCAAAACAGAGATGTAAGAAGAGCATGCATAAAAAGAAAACTATACACATAATTACAGAAAATTCATCAGTTCCACCAAACCAGCTGAATGCATGATCCATGGCTTTTGCCAAGGGAGATAGGTGCTGGCAAAGTGAAGAAAACTAATTTCTCTATAACATATATGAAGTTTTTCAGTTTGTAATAAGTAACACCATTATGCACCAAAGAAAAAAGTTCAATGGTAAATACAACCTGCATAATTGCTTCTTTCAACTTTGAATGAAGGCGTGATCCTGAATCTTTAACACTTTTTGGCGGCCATATCTGCAAAGAGTCGAGCATTAAACGTGGTGTAGAAGCATTGTAGAAAAAGACACAACTGCTAAAAAGGTAACAATATATGGGGTAAGGATCCTAATGGACTAAGTCGAGGAATGCCCATGTACCAGATATTCGAATCTCATAGCTAGCATCGCATAACTCGAGAGTCCATCTATGTTCGATAGCATGAAGTAAAATACTTACACCCAAGGTTTACACAGCTAAATGCACATTATTCAGTTTCTGAAGCTACTTTGTCAACAGAGAACTAGATATTCCCATGCGCTAACTATGGTCTTAATTATAATTCATGACCATGCAAATTGCAAGGAATTTTATACTACTTTGACATTGAAGAAAAAGGAGAGCCACACGAATTTGGTTCCAAACTATACATTGTTACAACTTACAAGAGGGTAGTGGTAAACTAATTTCAAGCAATGGGGTCCCCACAAAACAGACTCTTCAATTACTGCTTCCCCATTGGGTTTTTTGAGGTTTGTGTAAGGGTTGGCCTTCGTATATTCAATAAGTAAAGGTTTTTGTTTAATATTAATCAGATGAGACCTTAAAGAACCTAACTAAACTTACATCCCTCTCTCTCTTCTAAATATAACAAATAAAATATATAATAACATAATTTCTTTCTAAGCCTCGGCTAGTTTCTTAAATCTATCAGATGCTATATGCATCAAGACTGTAGCCACCTCTGAGATTTATCTAGACCACCCATAATTAGATCTCAGCTTCACTTGTAAAGTTTATTTTACTTCTCACACAGATTGTTCTAATTGTGTCTTACAAGAAAACAACAAATAGCAGGAAAAATTGTCTCAAGAAAATTATTCTCCATGTTAACAGTACCTGAACCTTGATTAAAGTTACTACCTCCCGCTAACAAGTAACAAGGTCCTATGATGAGCAGTACACAAGTTCAATGATGCAATAATCTTATGTAATGATACTTGCAAGTATATTGTTTAAAAGTTGATTACACGAAATTATTGGTCCAGAAACAGCAAAAGGGAAAATTTTCCATAAATAGACATACCGAAGTTGAACATGCTGGACAAACATATCCAGCAGGAGCTGTCTCCGGAGGAAAACTTTTAACATGTGAATCTAAACAGTTTGCATGTATAATATCTGCATATTTCAAGTATTAAGTTAGAGACGCATAATAAAATATACAATTTCCTATTAGCAAAACCTGAATGTGAATTAATATACAGAAGCATGAGGACATACGCAAACAGCCCAATCGAGTAGTTTGGGGATCTGTCCCTTCCACAAGATCAGCTCTACAATGGCAGCATTTCGAAGGCCAATCATACTCTCCATCTATTACCCACTCTGAGTAGGTACGCACCTAAATGCAATAGCATATCTGTTCAACGCCTTTGTAGGTCATATACATTTTCAGGACTGAAGTTTGAAGAATTACAATAAAATCATACCACACATATTTGGTGTTCTGGAAAGCATATGCACTCCCCACAGACCGGCACCTTATGTACGAAGCAATACAACTTAGTCGCCTAACGACAACAAAGAAACAATACATCAGCTTTCCAAAATACCAGAAAAAAAAAATACTAACATACATAACATCAGTATATTCCATATGCACAGGTTGGAATTCCGCTAAATCAATAACGGGGAAACGGCAAGCTCAGACCTACTGAGGTAAATTGAATCACAAAACAGCCATCTAAAATAAATATAAACGATGTCAAGTTTGTGAAGAAAAGATGCGATCGGATCTAAAACACAAAATTTGCAGAATTAGATTATACAAACAGTTCAATCAATTACCTTGCGGCATTTGCATACCACCATGACTGCAGAACGAGATCGAAGTTACAGGGTTTTAGGAAGAAAGAGAATTGTTGTCGAATTGTGGTGAGAGTATAAGTAAATCAAATTAAATTTAGTGAATCGTCTTGGAGAATTCCTGATTTAGGACATAGGCCCGGCCCGCTCGGTTCGGCCCGGATACCGATATTAATTCAAAGTATTGTGTGTGTAAATAAAATGAAAAGTGGATGTGTTGTTGCCTACGTGGATTATTTTACAGTTTAAAAATTAAAACAATTGAAACAAAATTACGTATTTGCACTTTCTAGTAAGTAGCCAAGCCAAAGCGTGGCCCTTAAAGTGTTTTTTTCTTTCAACGGATTCACGGCTTCGATCCTCTTTAGATTTGAATTTGAATTCCCTTACCTTACCTTAGCCCCCTTCTCTTCTCTACACATTTCCCCCTATTTCTCTCAATTCATCAATTATCATTGGTAATCATGACGGCGGCGCCACCACCGTCGATGGGGAGGGAGCTATCGAGCCCCCCGACTGATGGAATTTCCAACCTCCGGTTCTCCAACCATAGCGACCACCTCCTTGTTTCCTCATGGGATAAGGTTATTAGTTTCTGTATTTACCTTAAAAGGCAAAGCCTCGCTTTTCAATTTGAATTTTTACGTTCAGAGTCAAACATGTCGATTTGATTTTTTTTTCATAATATTTTTTGTCTGGTTATTAGAGTGTTCGATTGTATGATGCTAGTGCCGATGCGCTTAGAGGGGAGTTCATGCACGGTGGTGCTGTGCTAGATTGTTGCTTCCATGACGATACCTCAGGGTTTAGTGCTTCTGCTGATCATACTGTCAGAAGGTGACTTTCAGTTGTATTCTGATTCAAATTGCTGTCCTGTTAAAAAAGCTTCTATGTCCATTTTTTGTACTGGTTCATAAAAATTTTGGTACCTTTGATGACTTCGGTTGAGTTGTTGCTTGATGTGATTTATGTGACAATCGGTGGTTGTTATGCTCCAGGCTCGTGTTCAACTACAACAGAGAGGATGTCTTGGGGCGTCATGATGGTCCTGTTCGATGTGTTGAATACTCGTACGCTACTGGTTGGTTTCTCATCTCAAGATTTGTTAGTTATTTGTTTATCACACTGCTAAAGATACGAGCTTGGCTAACAGTAATGCTTTCGAAAGAATTCCAGAACAATGATTTATTTATTGTTTTACAGCAATATATCTAAATAGTTTTGTTAGCCCGGGTGCCTTGAAACAGGAAAATGTTGCAGAATTGTGTACTCATATAGTTGTTAAAACTAATGTGCACGTATAAGGCCTAATATTTTCATTCCTTATTCATTTCATTTGGATTAATAGTTTTTGGGCAACATTGTATTTCTTTCTTTTCCAAATATCATTTATTGTTCAATAAGCATATGGTCTTTATGCTTTCTTAAGGTTTTATAAATATAGTCTATTCCTTTAATGCAAGTTGTTCACTTCAGGTAACTGTTCCATATGTTCGCATGCTGTTATAAAGTTCTGATTTTCAAATAGACACTGATGTGGCTACTTGGTATATTACATGCTTAAGGAGTTGTAGAAGTCCATTCATAAGTCTGAATAAGCTAAAAGTGCAGTTGTCAGGTAGTTGAATGCTTTAAATAGAAGTTCCTTAGTGATAATTTCCTTTCAATTTTGTTTTCATATGTACATAATGTTTTTTTGAAGGGTCTGTTCTCATATTCCGAGTATATGGTTTATTGATTTTTAAATTGAAACTAAAAATCTCATTACAACTATGCCTAGTACTACCTTCAAGTAGGAATTATCACCAATACAGCAATACTCAACCTCAGCTTGATCACTACAGCAGATGCATGGTAATATTGGTAGTTCTGTTTCTCTTATTTTTTCTATACATTATCTTGTTATAGGCCAAGTTATTACGGGTAGCTGGGACAAAACCTTGAAGTGCTGGGACCCAAGAAGTTCTAGTGGCCAGGACCGCTCTCTTGTTGGAACATATGCTCAACCAGAGCGTGTATATTCTATGTCTCTTGTTGGCAATCGCCTAGTTGTTGCTACTGCTGGAAGGCACGTGAATGTCTATGATCTACGGAACATGTCTCAACCTGAACAGCGGAGGGAATCTTCGTTAAAGTATCAAACAAGATGTGTCAGGTGCTACCCTAATGGGACAGGTGCTGCTTTCTCAACATACTGTTTGGCATGGGTCGTTTTGGAGTAGAATTAATTCTTGTTCCAGATTAGCTATCGTGCCCAATTCTTTACGGGATATTGACTTTCTCCCATCTAGAATTTATATCGAAATAATATTTACTTAATGTTGGATAACTGTTGCTAGTGACTAGTGAGTCTCAACAACTGTGCTGTATTCTGGCAATGGAATTGGGTTGCTTGGCATATTTCTCATAGGGAAAAAATAGTTGGTTCAACTAAGTTTGTCTATGGTTATATAGCACTTAATTTTGAAATTTTTCTTTCATTGTTTCTGATTGACGATTTCCAGGTTATGCTCTTAGTTCTGTTGAAGGACGAGTAGCAATGGAGTTTTTCGATCTCTCAGAGTCTGGCCAGTCTAAAAAGTACGTATTAAATGATAACACTTTTGCTTAATATTTCTCTAAGAACCAATATGTCCTGATGATGTTTTATCTCAAAAGCTCCTATAAGCTATAGTTGAAGTATCGCTCGTAATAAGCTATAGTTGAGGTATCAATTAACTAATGATATCTTGATGTTCCTTACCTTTTTAATTTTCACATCTGCAGGTATGCATTTAAGTGCCATAGGAAAACTGAAGCAGGAAGAGATATTGTGTACCCTGTGAATGCCATTGCATTTCACCCCATGTAAGTTGCATATCTTTGATTTGTAGTCCTGTATCAGTGTATTTGACTTTATAATATTCTTAGAATCTTAACTGGCCGACGCCATATTCCTCCTTGCTGGTACATGAGATAAATATCAATATTAAACAAGTCAACTTCTTAAAAGAGCAGAAACTAGAAGTGAAATTGCTGTTGCTATGCACAGTATAGTAAAACAACATTATAGCTTTAGCCAATTTAGTTTTACTGTCCTGTAGACAAGTACTTATCAATCTGTGCATTACTGGATATCTCTGATATACTAATTTTGTTGTACTTCATATAAATTTCTACTTGATATTGCTGCATATAGATATGGTACCTTTGCTACCGGAGGCTGTGACGGTTATGTTAATGTGTGGGATGGAAACAACAAGAAGAGGTTGTATCAGGTAGAAGATGCTGAACCTAATCTTTAACTTAGGTTGCCATGTTACGAAGGTGTGATTACTAAGTTTTTCCCTCTTATCTGCTGCCATGTGGTTGCATTGTGAAGTATGCAAAGTACCCGACAAGCATTGCAGCATTGTCCTTCAGCAGAGATGGTCGGCTACTGGCTGTCGCGTCTAGCTACACGCATGAAGAAGGAGAGAAACCGTGAGAACCTTCTCTCTCTCTCTCTCTCTCTCTCCCTCCCTCCCTCCCTCCCTCCCTGTTCGATCTGAATTTTTTTACTTTCATCACTTTTGCAGCCATGAGCCAGATGCCATATTTGTCCGCAGCGTGAACGAACTGGAAGTGAAGCCAAAGCCCAAAATGCTTCCAAACCCCACCACATGAGTTAGCTGCTTGTGCTATTATTCCTTTCTAGTTTATCTGTGATCGAGGACCATATTTAATATCATTTTCTCATTGATGGTGAGTGTTCATGGGACGATTGTGTCATATTGTGTGCTATCAATACGGTTTAACAAATTGTGAAGTAAAAAAGAAAGTATGCTGCTGCTGGTGCAGCAAGATTTGCCTCACCCACAACATTACATACATCATACAAATCAATCTAGACTGAACCACACAAATGAGGTACACCCAACGTTAAATTGATCATGCTATAGAAGTTAATTGGGCTCTAGTGAATCATTGTGGGCTTGGCTTGATAATGGACTAAATATATTGGGCTCCAATTGTCATTATGATTGGCCCAATTTTGCTTCTTATGGTCAAATATGTTTTTTTATACTTAAGTCTACTTTATCAAATTAAACAGTACATAAGTCTAAATACGTTTGAATACCAATTGAAAAGTCTAAAGGACTTCCAAACACCAATCTCCACTTTTTTCCCTTCCATAATATGGAAAACCAATATCATCCGTTACTATACAAAAACCAATATAATATAAATGACCATACTTTTTGTTAATATATAGAATAGTAGTATAGCAAATATAAATTGCAGGAGATATTATCCGAAATTTAAGAGGTGGAAAAATTAAAATAAAATTCTAGTACTTGGGTAAAATACCAAACCTATTTGGTGTGCTTACACACCAACCCCTACGTGGAGGGTGAGTCTCTGAGTGACAGTAAGTAGCCGGTTAAACTCTCACACTACATTGACGTGTCCCAAAGATTCAGGAAGCAGCCAACTGCAGGCGCAACCTACACGTGTCCAGTCAAAGTTCCGTGGTCCGTAATCAATACCTCCGCGTGTCATTACGTGACGTGTCCTCAAGAACGGCGTACTTTCCTTACCTCAAGTCATCACTTATCAGTAGTTCGTTTTTCTCACTCTCTCTCACTCTAAGTGGAAGTGTTGCACTCTCTTACGCACTTAAATTCACCATATTACCCCTCCCTCTCCTACAGTTTATTTAAGCTTCTTTTATTTATAGTTTTGTGGGTTTGTATAAAGAACTCAAATAATTCTTACCCTAAGAATATATCTATACATATTTACTGCATGTAGAAATTATACTCTGGTTCTTAACATTGATTAAAGATATATAATGAAATTTCTTTTGTTTATCAACAATTATGAAACGTTAATAAATTCGTAAGTACAATATAGAATACATAAGGGCAATTCTGACAAATTAGTTCCGTAAAGTTCTAGAAAATGTATGGAAGGATAGTTATGAGTTATGATCAATCATTACACACGTGGCTAGGCATCTTCTTTCATGAAACTTAGGTGTCTTTCTAGCTAGATAAGGCACAGCTTTCCAATCTAGACCTAGTTTCTTTTTTTTTTCTTTAAAAAAGAAAGCCTTTTTAGTAGACATAAAAATACGGTATTCTTTTCAATTTGGAAAGAATATTGTAGTTGTAGTATTTGTCAAGATAATATTTTCTTAATTTACCAATATTTTAACATTTTGATTTGATATGCAGTTTAATAAGATGATTTGATTTGCATTACACTTATTTTTTTTTTCAATTGAAGTTTGTATAAAATTGAGTTTAAATCTCATTTAGTAATTAGTATTGATTATATTATATTATTGAATGCACTATATCCATTTATTTTAAATAATAAATTTTAAGCATTACAAACATTTGCGGATTGATAAAAATGACTAAAAAATGTTAAAAATATTTATATTTGTATGGATTATATTATATTTTTCACACTTTGACTGTAACCAATATGGGCTTGCCATGTAACCAATGAAATATATATTTAATTACATAGACTATATGATAACCTCCAATTTTAATTAACGAACCAATTTATCTCCTAATTTAAATGTTGCGCGGAATTTTGCCGCCACGATAAGGATTAATCAAACCAACTGACGAGTCAATCCACAACAAGATATGTGGATGCAAAATAGATTAACTTTCCGTTTACAAAAATAATGTAGATTGTTTTATTATTTTGCTTTTAGCCATTAAAATCTTAAAACCAATGGGACTAGTACGTTAAGTTTTTGTTTTACACTTTATCTCTCACAATTAAATTTATTATTATAATTAATATTTTTTTAAAAATAAAAAATTGAATAATATAATAATTATAATTAATAATTAATATTTGAAAACTTTTAAAAACTTTAAGATTATATATATTAATTTTGAATTTATTAATCTTAAAAATAAATTAAAAGTTACATTACATGTTAAAAATGATTATATATCATATTTTGATGGGATAAATCTTAATATTACGCATAGGCTTGTCAATGGGTGGGTTTTACTCGAACCGGAACCGGTCAAAACCTGCTCATTTTAAAGTTATGGTTCTGGTTCCGGTTCTAGACCCGTACAAACCCGTTCATAGTCGGTCTAGACCCGACCCGACTCGTAAGGTACGGTTTGGGTTCTAGTCCGGTCCGACCCGATCATTTTTTTTTCAATTTTTTTTTCATTTTTTTCTTTAATTTTTTATCTTAAAAAATTAATATTTTATAATATCTCGTGTTACATTTTTGATCGTAGACGAACACTATATACATCCTAATTCAATAATAAATGTACCCAAACAATAAACACATATAAGTCATAAAATAATTATGATATTTAAGTGATTTTTTAATAATGGTTGAATAAAATAAGAGTGAAGTTTCATTATTAAATATTTTATATTTAATTAATTTATTTAGAATTTGGATTCGTTTTAACGAATTTGTGACTAAAATAATTATATAAATAAAACATAGTGAGACCCATGGGTAACTCATACCCAATAATATCCATGAGTTTTCTCCTGCACCAGAACCATTAATATTTAATTAACGGTTTGGGTCCGACCCAATATTCAACGGTCCGGTTCCAATTCTGGAACCGTATCTAATTTAACAAAAACTCACTAACAATATAACACACAAAACTAATGAACATTAAAAATTTAATTGTAAACAGAGATATATTTGTTAAGGGGATGCAAATTCGTACATAAATATTTTTATATCTGCCAAAGCAATGGCGCCAACCACGTCCCAATATTTGAGTTCTATAATTCCTTTATGCAAAGATATAATTGCAAAGAGATGCTTGAGTTTTGAATCGAATAGGCTCATTTCGAATTGAATAATAAAATATATTTATAATTTGTTAATGTTTGAAAAAAAAAATAGTAGCTACGTACAAATAGGAATTAGTTAGCGTTGTATTGGGAATATATATTTTATATATTAATGATCCACTGATCCACACATAAATCATCAGCTTTAGGATATATATTAATCTAGATTTTGATTGGTGAAGTGGAATTAGTTTAACAAATCTAAATACCAATAATTTTATAATAAACTATATGTAATCAAGAAGGCAAATAGAAATCCAATAAACACTTAATTATATTGTGGAAAGGAATTTGTATAACCCTAATTAAGTACTCACCTATTTTTCGAAAAAGTGACATACTTGTCAAGGCTTAAAAAAATCCCAACAAGTAACAAGTGTCTTCGCTAACAAGAAATAAAAATGAACTCTATTATAACTTAAGGGTCAAATCAAGTTCTTCTTCCCATGGCAAGTTCAGGTCCAAACTCCCGTCCCCGTACGAACAACTGGCAGCGCCGCCGCCACCGCCGGAGAAGGACGTGGTGGCACTGAATCCGTCTCCGTTTCCACCCTCAGAGGAAACGACGCCGCTTTTCGAGCTGCCGCCGATAACGCCACTGTAATGCTTCCGCATGTGGCCGCCCAATGCCTGACCGCTGGGGAAACTCCTGCCGCAGGTCGAGCACTTGTGAAGCCTCTGGGGACCATGCGCCTTCAGGCAATTCGAGGCGTCGGTGGAGGCGGTGGACGTCGAATTCGACGGTTTCCCCTCCTCCTCCGCGGCAGTTTTCGACGGCTTGCTTCGGTGGCTCGCTTTGTGGCCGCCGAACGCTTGGTGCGAGGGGAAACCCTTGCCGCATACTTTGCAGTTGTAAATAGGTGCCCTAGAAGGAGAGGATTTGGCCTCATCGGCTGCTGAGGAAGAGGCTTCGCCGCCGCTTCGGAGTGCGACGAGACAACCGGCCAGGAACTCCTCATCTGAAATTAGCTTAGAGCGCTTCGCTTTCCTGCACGAGTCGAAGACAGAATCGTCGAAATCGAACCGACGATGCGGCGGCGCGGCAGGAGTGAGAGCTTGGAGACTCATCGCGAGAATGTGTGTATGTGTGTGAAACAGTGGAAGTAGAGAGAGAGAGAAGAAAAGGAGGAATTTGAAGAAGGAAAGTCAGTTAGTTGAGCGTGCGTGTGAAGTTTGAGTTTAGGGAGAGGCGGAAAAGCACTTATATAGGATAAAAGGTAAGGGGTAGTGACGTGGCAATGGCGGTGAGCGGAAGTAGTGAATATATTCTAGAAGTGTATATATGTGTACGCGTATGGAGCCACTGCCTTTACTTTTAATTTCATAGGTTTTGTTGCAAAGTATTAAACGCGTACACGCTTTTATTGTAACACGACTTTATATTGCGTAATCATTTTTTATTCCATATTTTGATGGAATTAATTATGGTGTATATTCTGGATATATTTTGAGACTACATATATAAAATAAAATTATTTTAATTTGTTTTCGGATTTTTTTTAAATGGGTATTAATATATAAATAAATGGATCAGTTAATTTTCCATTTATTTACATGAATTTAATCTTCCATGGATCACTACAGCTAATACATGAAGTTAATCTTCCTTTCCACTTAACAACATATATATCGTAATCAATCTTTTTTATTTTTCAAATAATTGGATGAAATATATATCGTCACACATATGCATATAATTAAATACTTGTGTTAATTAGGAAAGAAATCTGATCTGAGATCATATTAAATATTGCCATCTATACAAATATATAAAGCACACCTTTATAATTACGACTGCTCTAAATTTCTTTATAAAATATTCAATCCGTCACGAGACATTTACCATTTTAAGGTGTTGCAATATTCTTGACATATTTCCTTTTATGACAAAATATTAATTAGTAGAAAAATTCTAATTACATTTACTTAAACCACTTCAAAAGGCTGTGAATAAACATTATGAGAATGAGAGAAGATGGGGGAATACAATTTTCCAATTCCCTTCTCTATTTAATACAAAGAACTCACAATCTTATACAGGCACAGTGTAGAATTAAACCACTTAAAAAGGCTGTGAATAAACCTTCACAACAGAAGGAAGAACGCAAAATAACAGAAATAGCTCATGTAGCTTTGTAAAGTATATTCAAACCAGCAGTTGTGACAGAAAGAGAGCAGACAATATCGTGTTAAACGCATTAACTTATGAAATCTATGATATAAGAATCACGCAATCATTAAGATCCCTCAACAGCAACAAAGTTAAAACAAAATGTCGTAATATATAAGAGGAGCCAAAATTTTCAACATGAAAAGCTCTTAAAATCTCTATGGTGCAATGTAGCTCATCGCTTTCTAGCACCACGTTCTCTAAGAGAAAGAGATAGTTGTACCATTCATTATAGTTATGAGCTATTTTTTGTATTTGGATGACCACGTCATTGAGATGAAATTTTGGACTATGCTTCCTATCCACATTAACTAAGCTTATGATTTTATAAAATTAATATATGTGTGTTTTATGGTTGACCATCGGTGTTGATCCCGATACGAGTAATCTGTGTATAGGGGAATACACTAGTTTTAAATTTTCAGTTTAAAGATAGGTTTTTATTGTATGACTCAAATATGAAGGAATGTAACTTCAGTGGAGAGTAATTTCAGATTTCAGATAGAAATCTTTTAGTTCGTTGGAGCGATAGTTAAATAATTACGTTAATTAGGAGTGATAAAAAACATGGTACGCGTATAAATTAATTAGGAAATAAATGTGATCTGAGATCAAACTAAACATTACCATATATAACACACCTTTATAATTAGGAGTGATCTAAAAAGAGAGACGCGTATAAATTAAATGTATGGATTCTATTGGGAAACAAGTTGGATCTTAATCACTTTCCTTACATAATATCGAAATCCCTCAACTTAAATATATTAATACCCACACTCCTTCATTGATTAACACTTACTCATTTCCTTTTATCGCTAATCACACACACTGCTCATGGAGAAGCCCTTAACGGAGGGAGACGGTCTCTGGTGGAAGATGACGGCGAAGCGTTCAAGGCGACGACATCCGCTGCAGCCCACCGCGGATGAATCCTGCGCCGCCGACTCTCTTCTTCTGCTTGCTAACAGCGGCGGTGGTTTCTGCAATTCCCCGCCCTTCGACGCCGTTCCAATAACAATCTTTCCTCCCAAGAAACACACGCCCTCACACTCCGCCGCCGCGGACGTCGAGAAGCCGTACGAGGCGGCCTCCCCCGATACGACTCTACTGAACGGCGTTATTCACGTGTGTTGGACGTGCGGCAAGGCTTTCCAATCCCACCAAGCACTCGGCGGCCACATGACCAGCCACCGCGCCAAGATCGAAAACGCCGCCGCCGCTACCGCCGCCGAGAGCGGGAGGGTTCATGAGTGTTACCTTTGCCATGAGAAATTCGCCAGCGGTTGGGCATTGGGAGGCCACATGCGGAAGCACAGGGAAGGACCGTCGCTTCCAAGAGAAGCCACTTCTAGCGGCGGAGAGAGTTCCGGCAGCGCAGACACCCACTAAGCCGGAGCAATCGCCGCCGCTGATACATTAATGATTAATGATCGAGGGCATGAGAGTAGTGCGTTTCCTCACAAATATATAGGAGCCCTAATTCTGGGTTAATTTTTTCATCACAAATGTATATATATATTTCGTTCTTGACGCAATTCCTTTTTGTCTATGCACGCACAAGATCATTCTGTAATTCTTGATTCCACAAACTAAAATTTTGATCACTAATTTTGAATTGTACTCGTAAAAATACAACTATATATGATTATGTTCTTATGAAAAGATCACGACCTTTTTACTGAAATAAATTTAAATGGTATGCATATGATCACACTGAATACGGTATATATAGTCCACCAAGTTCACATAAGTCACTTTGCACACAAGGAAAAGTATTTTATTAATTAATTAAATTATCTTTCTAAGACTTTTGGGTAAAATCAAAAGGGTCTGGAAGCGACCCCTAAAGTACGAAATTATGTAACTAAATTTATATATGCGGTGATTATCGAGATTAATATAATATGTGAACTACAAGGCCGGCCCGAAAATTTGGGCCAATTTTTGGATTGGGCTGGGCTCTGGGCAGACTTGGAGACTATTTTGATAATGATCCAATATTTTCTGACATACTCCCTCCGTCCCGCTAAACATGTCTTGCTTTCCATTTTGGGCTGTCCCATTATTTATGTCTTCTTTCCTTTTTGGGAAATAATAAGGGGTGAATAAGTATGCTTAATAGTGTTAATTAAAACACTTAAAATTTGTAAATTAAACCCATTTAATTTCCAACTACCCAATACCCAAAAAAAGCCCACCCACCCTCATAACCCACTTTCTCGAATTTTCTACCCAAACCCTAATCCTTACCTTCTCTCTCTCATTCCTCCCTCCCCCATTGATTACATCGACACCTACCCATTTTGATTTTATCGAAGCGACGCCTTATCTCTCCCACTCCACTTCATCTCTGCAATACTCCCCCATTGAAACCCTAGCGGCGCCTCATCTCTCTGCCCTAGCGACGCCTCCTCTCTGCCCTAGCGGCGCCTGATCTCTTCACCATTTGAACCCTACCTGTGAAAATACCCTAGCGATGGATCCCTCTTCTCCGGTGGCTACTCTCTCCGAAGCTCTTCCTCTCTCCGAAGTGGCTCCTCTCTCCGAAGCAACGCCGTGTTCTCCGAAGCGGCGCTGTGAAAGGCAGGTAATAGGGGTTGTAATAACCCTAGTCCCCTCATATCATCCAGATTCCTTCTACTACCCCTTTACCCCTTTGTTTGACGAGATTGTTTCTGATTGTGTTTCTGTGGGTTCTTCATATGCCACTACCCTCGTTGTTGAGGATACTGAGGTTCTCAGTGATGAGAATCTTGGGGAGGAGCCTGAGGTGACTTCTGGGGCTTCGGAGATGGAGATGGTGACTGGGGAGGTGGAGGATACTTCGATGCAGTAAGCATGGTTATGCATAGGGTGAGATCTTTCCTTTTATGATATGTGAGTTGCATGGATGTGATGTATGAGATGTGATCTATGAGTTTGAAAGCACTGTATGCGAGTTTGGATGAAGTCTTGAAATGATAAGATGATGCTCCCCTTTATGTGATCTGTGATCTGTGATCCTTGCTCTGGTGAGATCTGGTGAGATTTTTGGGATTTATGTGATCTGTGATCTTTGTTCTTCTGAGATATGGTGAGATTGTTGGGATTTATGTGTTCTGATCTTTGATCTTTCAGTTGGGATTTATGTGGTCTGTGTGATATGTGATCTTTGTTCTGGCGATATCTGGTGAGATTGTTGGGATTTATGTGCTCTGTGTGATCTGTGATCCTGTGATCCTTGTTCTGTGTGATCTGTCAGTTGGGATTCATGTGCTGCTGTGTGAAGAATGTTCTGGGATTAATGTGATTTGTGATTTGTGATATGTAATGTGATCTGAGATGAATGTGTTTGCTGCAGAACATATAAAATGTAAAATATGTAAAACTTAGGATATAAACACAAAATGCAATGCATTTAAACAAGATATGTATGCTAGTAAGTCCATATCTATCCCAAAATGCAATATAAAAGGTATTTTAACAAAACATGCTTAGATTAACTTAATACCTGCATGTTATCCCAAAATACAACATCAACTGCATTAGATACAAAATATGCAGATAAGTTTTGCATATTTAATCCTTAATGCTTACAAAAAATCTGCATTTTGGCCAAATATGCAGATAAATTCTGCATATTCACTGAAAATGCATACAAAAATATAAGATGCTGAACCCTAAACCCTACTGCCCTTCTGAATCTAAACCTAAATCCTCTATGAGCTTCTGCACTAAGTCTGGCCTTCCATTCTCCATCATGTACAGCAAACATTCCCTAACCAAACTTTCTGGAACTTCTAAGTCTATAGGAAGGAGTTGCTGCCTTATCAACATGTCCTTCTTCATGTGTGGTACTTTGTAGCTATTCTGTCCCTTCACCTTCATTATTTCCACCATGCAACCTTGTAAGCTAAGGAACACCTTGTTTAGAGTCATTGGACTTAGTTCTTCAAATGATTTGAGCACTGCATTAACTAAAGAGTCAACACCATAACATTTCTTCTCTGATTGAATGCTCTGTATGGCTCTGAACCACCCCAAGTCATTGACATTTGTGTCCGGTGAGTTGGGTGGTTGATGAACTATTCTTATATCAAAGCCATCACTACTTGCTGCCTTCCTAAAATCTGCATCAGTGTCTTTGATATGAGGTCGAGCATTGTCTTGTTGAATAAATATGGTTTTACTTGCACTTGCTGGCCACTTCACTTTTATGGCAGGGATAATCTGAATTGAATTGAGGATACTTGCTGGATTAATAACAGAATTAAATAACAGAATTGAAGTGAAGTACTTGGTTAGTGTACCTGATTGATCAAGCAGTTTTTTATCACATCTTTGGTGATAGAGTCTATTGGTTTTGTTTGAAGTGTTCCTGCTGCCCTGTTTTTCGATCTTCTTTTGGCCGGTACCTTATGTGTAAAAGGAAATATGCCAAGTTTACCATCAAATAACACGTTCCCTTCATGATCAAAGTGTGGTCTAGCCACTGCACACATAAACATAACCTTGGATATGAATTTCTTATTTTGGCATGTTCTGTGTGGCTCATTTTCTTCAGGAGTGAGATAGAACTTGTGGGCTGTTTTGGTCATATAGAACCACTTCTCGTCAATATGGATTGTGTTATACATGCTCTTGAACTTAAGAATGTTCATAATCCTATCAAACTCTAGAGCTTGTAAGGAAAATGACAATCTTAGGAGCTTGTTTGGGGCTGTGAGATCAGGTTTTATAGCTGAGGTGTGGGCTTTGATCAAGCCATTTTTCACCCATCTCCATACAGTGCTTTTACTACATAGAATACCACCAGCTAGCTTTCTAATTGTGGATCTCTCTAATAAATCTAAACCTTGAACAAGTGTCAAATCTAGATGTATTTTCTTTCTTCTTGGTGTGTTGGGTTTAAGACTTTGGATAAATATACTCTGACCTGCATCTCTTTGTTTTTTTGCAGCTGTCCATAGCCTAGTAATACTCCTTGTAGAGATGTTGAACATGGCAGCCACTTCACTCATCTTCCCTCGTTTTGGCTTACCATTTTTGGAGTCTTCAAGGAGCTTCTGCACTATAGTGTTTCTTTGTTGGGTTGATAGATCCTTCTTCACCATCTTCTTCACCTTTCTTCTTTTCTTAATTTTTGGATTCTGGAGATTTTTTCAGCTTGGTGTAAGTGGGGTTGTAATACCCGAGACATGATGTATATATACAGATTTTAACACCATCTTTTGTAATGATTACTGTGTTAAATTTAGTTTTGAATTTCATTGAAAATTTAAGCGCCAATGTTTAAATGAGAGTTGGTAATTTTATTTTATTCTCCACTGCTTAAGATCGTTAATTATTTGATTCAGTTTTATTAATTCACATAATTAATCCTATCATTCCAGGTAAAAGAAATAATTCGAAAATATGTATTTTAATTAATTTTAATAATTATAATTGCATTAATTAATCCATTTATTAATTTAATTAATTTAGCAAACAATAATTAAAATAATTTATTTAGAATTATTTAAATTAACAGTAAACGAAATTCAAAAAATAAATACATAATGATTAAGTGTATAATTCTACAATCTTAAAACACTAAACCACATGCCTTAATTTACGTGCAAAAAAGAAACCAGACGTCTTTAGCGGGACGGAGGGAGTATATATCTAATTGAGTTAATTATAGAGAATAACCGTAAAAGATAGTGAATGATAAATAATAACCACCAACATAATATTATATAAATTCTAGCCATTTTTTATTTTTTGGGACAAAATTACCCTTTTAAGTACTCACCACATTATCGCCCGCACGTAGGTATAAATGGTATGATTTTAAAGATTCATATTATGATTTGTATGAATAATACTCTATAGGTATGAAGAGTATGAATCATACCTTGCAAGTGAGATTCATACTCAAATGCTCAAAAAACAAAAAATTTGTCAGTTAAAGAAATTCCACCACCACCAATACTACTATCAAAATTTATTTCACAACCAAATTCCAAATCACACCGATAATAACAATAACAAATTATCAAAATCAAAAATCAAACTACACCAACAAAAAAATCTAAACAATTACTCCCTCCGTCCCACTAAGCTTGACACAATTCCCTTATTTGGACGTCCCACTAAGTTTGACACATTCTTAAAATAGTAAAAGTTATCCCTTTAAAAAGGTGTGGACCCTACCACATTTATCACTCTTACACTACTTTATAGACTCTCCTTAATAATTGTGCCCAAAAATTTTGTGTCATGCTTATTGGACGGAGGGAGTAATATTTAGATATTGTGTATGAATGGTACTCATTCCTACCCAATAAGCATGACACAAAACTTTTGGGCACGATTATTAAGGAGAGTGTATAAAGTAGTGTAAGAGTGATAAAGGTGGTAGAGTTTCCACACCTTTTTAAAGGGATAACTTTTATTATTTTAGGAATGTGTCAAGATTATCGGGACGTCCAAATAAGAGAATTGTGTCAAGCTTAGTGGGACGGAGGGAGTTTGATTTTAGTGATTCATACTATTTGTACGTAAATTGTAGAAATATTACTATATATATGTATGAAGAGTATGAATCGTACCTAACAAGCGGATTCATACTCAGATTTTAAAAAAATGAAAAAATTGTTAGTTAAATTTACAAGGGTATTTACGACAATTTACAATAAAAATGAATAGAATTTATATAGTGTTATGTTGGTGGCTATTATTTATCTTTCACTATTTTATTAGGTTATTTTGTATTTTGCCTCTATCCAGTTCGTTATTACCTTTTATATCTATACATATATTGCATTTATTATAATTAATTATCCCTTTCAAAGTAATTATACCCAGTGGCAGAGGGAGGGGGTGCTAGGGTGGGGAAGCACCCTCCATTCCAATTTTTTTTTATCGTCAATAAATTTTTTGCATAGCATCCTTTATCGCAGCACGAATAACTCTCATGTCATCCATTTCATTCAAAAAATAGTCGTGTTGAACCGCCGATATTATTTCACATATTTTTGTGATTTTATACAAATTAGTATTTACAGTGGAGCTAAGGGATGTCAATTTAGTTCGAAACTGACGGGTCGATCCGAATATACCGACAAAAAGACAGGTTAAAGTCTGATTGAACCGAATCAAAAATAGCCCGAACTCGATAGGGCTAGCTCGAAAATTGAATGAGTTAACCTGATTAACCGATAAAAAATAATTTTAGCTTAGAAATTGAAAAAATATAGTCATTTATATTAAAACTATGCTAAATTATTAATAATTTATTAATTATTATGTAAGTTTATAGTGAAATAATAGATATTTTTGTATCTAGTACCAAGTAAAATGTTTATGTTAAAGAAAAGAAACAACATAATTTTTGTTATTAAAAAAAATTACATATAATAAAAAAAATTCATAAAATAATTTGGCCCGACGCGCTAGCTTGAAACTGAATGAGTTAGAGTTAGGGTCCCAAAATAAAAAATAAAAAAAAAATGACTGACCCAAACCAAAAATAGGCCGGAATCCAAGAAACTGACACAAAATCAAGTAGATTTGCTCATTTCACATCCCTAGATAAAGCACTCCGTACGCCCTGATTATACCTGAGCATTTATTCCAACTGAGGCCGATTACATATTGAAATTATCGTTGATATGGCATCCACGATAATAATGGATCAACATGGGACGGGCTCACGCCCATTTATTTAAATATTTCATATTACATGTTAGTATAATATGCATGAGAGGCTACATAAACATGTTAATAATATTTCACATTATGATGAACTTTTTATTTCTTGAATTCAGCTGTTAATTAAAAACTTAATTAAATTAAATATGAGTTTCTCGAGGTACGTTACATAAAAATCTTATTGTCGATTTTCTTTTTCCTCTTGGTCTGATCTTCTTTGGGGAGTCCTTTTCCTTTATACCTTTCTCTTAAATTGGTGCAATATTAAAGGTATACGTGCATGTCAATTAATTTTAATTGAAGATATAATTTCTTGAATGAAAGTGGGGATCGATCATGATCATATTTATTCTTTGCATAATAGAGTTGCACATAAAATACAAATTAAAGTCAATATGGATAAGTCATGCACATGCTGGCAAAAAAAGATGAAGACTTTTCCATGTAGTTCATATTCATAAATGATGACAGATACCTACGTTCTGCCTTATTATTTAATACACTAATCACTAAAACCTAATCGTTGGTTCTTTAGGCTCTAACTAATGGAGTACTAATTACTTGATTTTTTATTATTTTTCTTTTTCTATCAACTAACTCAAAGTCGTCGTTCAAAAAAGTCACCAGTGTTTGTCGCCAAAAGAGGAAAAAGGAGAGAAGGAAAGCATGCACCCTCATTTCACAATCAGTGAATTCAATTAGTTACATATTCTCACCGCTAATACTATTTTTAAATTCTTCTTAAATCCGTACAACCAATGTAACAAAACTAAATGGAAGGTAAGAGTATATAGGTTGAAACAAGTGAATGTGGAGATAGTAACAAATCATAGCATACATAAATCACGTGACGTGACTACTTATGAACGTAAATATTTCAGTGTTGTAAGAAATATTTGATGCAACACTTGAAGAATATCTCACTGCAACAAATATCAAATTTTATATATCACTGCATCAAAAAAAAAAAAAAAACACCAAACAGTCGCTTGTGAATGCAGAAAAATGCAAAGATTTCAGCCTGGGGATCACTGATATATGGATCAAACGCTAACACACATATTCCACGAGAGAGAGAAGAAAGAGAACTTTGAGGCTTTGATTTGGGCATGCTAAATAATTTGAATTAAGCATGGGGAGGTGGGTCCCCATGCATAGCTCCGCCGTGACCGTGGCCCGCGCCGGCAGCTGGAACCATAATAGGTTTCTTCTTTTTCTTGGCTAAGCAGAAGAGGCCTACTGCTATGAAACCTAGGAAGAAGAGTCCGCCTAAGGAAACGCAGACCGCAATAACGGTGGTGTGATTGTTGCCGCCTCCTCCGCCACCTGGAGGTGGTGTGACAATAGTGTTGGACGGCGGCGAAAAGGGAGTAAGGGCGTTGGGAGGTGGTGGGAAGTAGGGTGAGGGAGCTGTGGGTGGATAAAATGGTTTGGTGGGTGGGTGATAGTAGGGAGGGTAAGCCGGTGCTCCTGACTGAGGTATGGGCGGTGGTGTTTTGGGTTGATGAGAAGGCTTAGGTGGCTTTGGTGTTGGCGCTGATTTTGGTGGATGGGAAGGCTTTGGAGGCTTTGTTGATGGTGATGGTGATGAAGCTGGTGGATGAGATGGTTTTGGTGGTGAAGTTGGCGGAGCAGCTGGGCCACCCGGTGGTGTCTTTGGTGGATAATGCGGAGGAGCTGCCGGACCTCCTGGTGATGATTTTGGTGGATGGTGTGATGAGCCTGGCGGTGAATATGGTGGAGACGCCGGGCCGCCCGGTGGTGACTTTGGTGGATAATGCGGCGGAGCTGCCGGGCCTCTTGGTGGAGTTTTTGGTGGATTGTGTGAGGAGCCTGGCGGTGAATGTGGTGGAGC
>JAPKLX010000018.1:1592050-1640224 GCA_026898415.1 Leonotis leonurus | reverse complement strand
TGGTGACTTTGGTGGATAATGCGGCGGAGCTGCCGGTCCTCCTGGTGCTGTTTTTGGTGGTAGGTGTGAGGAGCCTGGCGGTGAATATGGCGGAGCCGCCGGACCTTCGGGTGGTGTTTTTGGGGGATAATGCGGCGGAGCAGCTGGGCCTCCTGGTGGTCTTTTTGGTGGATGTGAAGGCTTAGATGGTTTTGGTGGTGAAGTTGGCGGAGCTGCTGGGCCTCCCGGTGGTGTCTTTGGTGGATAATGCGGTGGAGCAGCCGGGCCTCCTGGTGGTGTATTTGGTGGATAGTGCGATGAGCCTGGTGGTGAATGTGGTGGAGCCGCCGGGCCGCCCGGTGGTGTTTTTGGTGGATAATGTGTTGAAGTAGGTGGAGCAGCCGGGCCTCCTGGTGGTGTCTTTGGTGGATAATGTGATGAATGACCTGGCGGTGAATGTGGTGGAGCCGTCGGACCGCCTGGTGGAGTCTTTGGTGGATAATGCGGTGAAAGTGGAGGGCCTCCTGGTGGCGTTTTTGGTGGGTAGTGCGATGAGCCGGGAGGAGCAGCTGGACTTACCGGTGTCTTTGGTGGGTAGTGTGAATGCGGCGGAGCAGCTGCTGATCCGCCAGGTGGTGCTTTTGGTGGCGAATATGGCGGAGCCGCCGGGCCTTGGGGTGGTGTTATTGGTGGGTAATGTTTAGGAGGGTTTGTTGGTGTTGGTGGTGATGTTTGTGATTTGGGAGGTGGAGGTGGACAATTGGATGAAGGTGGTGGTGGAGGCGTGGTGTGCGGTGGCTTTATAGGAACACTAGGCTTTGTTGGTGGTGGTGGTGGTGTTTGTGGTTTAGGCGGCTTTGCATGACCGCCGTGTGGTGGCGACGAGGCTTTTGGTGGTGGTGGATAATGATGTGATGAAGAAGGTGGTGATTGTGACTTGGGCGGCTTTGCATGACCACCATGTTTTGGTGGCGGTGGTGGTGGATAATTTGATGAAGGTGGTGGTGGCGCCGAGGGTTTCTTATGACGATGATGATGGTGGTGGTGGTGGTGGTGATGGTGAGATGGTTCCGGAGAAGGGGCGGTAGGTGGTTTGTGGTGGCCGCAATTCTTGTCATGGCATCCTGGAGAATGTGGAGGAGGAGGAGGAGGTGGAAGATTGCATGGTGGTGGCGGCGGCGGAGGAGGAGGAGGAGGACGTGGAGGATTGCATGGTGGTGGCGGCGGCGGCGGAGGAGGAGATGGTGATGGTGGTGGTGGTGGGGAAGAGTATGGATAAGCCATCTTATTCGAACTTTTTAGAGAAACCATTCTCTTTTAGTCTGTCTTCCTTTCCTTCCAGTATAGTAGTCTCTAGATGCCTTGTACTCTATTTAATGAGAGATGTTAGATGGGAGCATTCAATCCATTCAACACTTTTCTCAGCTGCCCTCATTATTAACGTATCCTACTTTATAATTTTATATTTCCTCAATCACCACTCTTTAGTCAAAAGTTCACCACTCTTTTCAACACAATAAAATCAAAGTCTCATGTATCTTTGCTTCAATTATTGCATGCATCTCTTCTAATATTTTTTTAAACAATGCTAATAAGTGTGTCGACAGAGCATTTTTGAACTTCTGGGGTTGCTGCCAACACATGAAAAATTATCAAACAATAGATATTGAGGCTGCCCTTTTGGAAAATTCACAAAATATTTTCTTTTATCCCACTATTTTAATCAAATCAAATAAAAAATAATGGGATGGAAAAATTATTAGATATTCGAATTGTATTATGATACTGGAATAATTTATAAATAGGGCTTCCTAACTATTATTTGGTTCAATTAGTATCATTAAACTTAAATCCATATGGGACATATCTACCAGTCAAATGCATTCAGCTTTCAAGCTTAAGAGGCATATGTGAATGTGATATATGCCTCACGCCATTATTATCCAAAAAATAAATGGTGAATACTAGTAGCATTTATTAATTCTTATTAACGAAAGATACCTAATTTATTTATCAATTTTGGCTTTCATGATTTGGTATATATGGATTTGAGTGGAATATCGTATTCTGATTGGACTTTGCCAATTAGCTGTAATGATATAGTGTAACATGATAAAGGCAAGCTAGTGGTGTGGTGCTTCAATTATTGTACTTCTAACCTTCTTCTTTTTTTCCTTTCATATTTATATTTTATAAAATATTTACGTAATGGTCCTCACTCCTCACCTATTTGTGGATAACTATCGATTTCTCCAAAAATTAATCACAATTATATATTTTATATATAATATATAATATATAAATTATAAATTCACTGCATGTGCTTTTATGTCTATATCTAAAAAAACACAAATAGAGGGATTAGAAAATCATATAGGCACGTTTCTTTTTTACATATACATATATCTTCTTTTTCTTTTCTTTTTCATTTGTCCCCTCTTTAACAACTTACACGTTATTTACAATTAAAAATTGGACTGTACTAACGTGATGATTAACAAATTGACACTTGATCTTTTAAATCTTGTTGCTCGGTGAACTGCACAAAACAATACTAAACTCGTGGGATTTTGTTTTAATTTGTCGTTTCACAAAAATGATTATGTTTTCCATTGCATATGTATGGTTTGGGTTTCGAGCATCTCTAATTGTATATGTAATAAACTTTTGTATATCATTACATATGTATGCTCCGAAAGTTGGACTCTGTTCGGCCCAATTCCACCATATATGGGCTACAAAATTATACTCCAATGTTCCCATTATTTATTGCTTATTTCTTTTTAACGCGTAGATTAGAAAGTAGTGTAAAAGATAAAAAAAGTTATGAGGTCCACATACTTTAAAGGATTGTCTTTTATCATTTTAAGAAACAAGTCAATTATAGTGGAACAAACCATAAAGAAAAACAAGCCGGTGAGACGGAAGGAGTAACACCCTATTTGTGAAAATTGAAATAAAAATAATTTAGTTCAATTTTATTTTCTTTTTTTCATTTTATTTTGTCAAGTGTCCAGCCTTGATGGGCTTCATATTGGGCTGATCCAATTACTAAGCATGTTAAGGGGCAGTGGATCGACAAAACGCACAACTCCAGATAAGTCCCTCACAAGGGCACATAATTGCAGTGGAACCACACTAAACCCGTGAACCGCAAAAAATCGCAAAGGGTGATACAGTAATTTCAGTTTTCTTGCTATTCCTGCGCCTGCTATATAATCCTCCATCTTAAAATTTAGGGTATATAAGGCCCAAATTCTCTACCTCCCTTTTTTCTACTCTTTTGGTTTCTCCCTGTCTCCCTCATTGCATTCGGAGAATCTGTGCGAAGATTGCTGGATTGGAAACGATTTTTATTGTAGAAGCGGGTAAGCTTATCTCATTGATGTCCTATACTTTTTCTTGTTTTCGATTTGTTAGGTTACCGAGGATGAATCTCAAATCTGATTGATCTGTTACGACTTCGATTCTGTCAGTTGTAGCACTTTTGTTGGACAAAAATGGCGACCTTCGAGCTGTACCGGAGATCGACAATCGGCATGTGCTTGACTGAAACTTTGGATCAGATGGTATCTGGTGGAGTTCTGAGCCCCGAGCTCGCCATTCAAGTTTTAATTCAATTCGACAAGGTTATCAGATTCTTGTTTTATTTGGTTATCTATGATGGTTGTCAACTCTCTACTGAGTTGATTTGCGATCGTCTTCGTTACTGTGAATGTAAGAATCAGATATGAGGTGTTTAATGTCGTATGAAAAGTAATGAAATAGATGCTTTTCATTTCATTACACACATTAAAGCATTTTCTTCGATGTCCTTTTCTGAATATTTTAACTGCAAGTGGTAAAATATATTTGCGAATCGAGATCGCTTACAGTCTGAAACCGATTCAAAACTTGACAGTTATTTTTTCATACAGCTTCATATATAGTTGACACATGGATAACCTTATAGAAATGGGATTGAGAGCTGACGCATTTGAAGAGTTGGGCTCTAGTCGTTTAGTTGCATGCACGCTGGAATTACATTTGATGTTGCTGATTTGATTTGCAGTCAATGACTGAAGCTCTGGAGACTGAGGTGAAGAGCAAGGTTACCATTAAGGTGAATGCATTTTCTTTATTAGCATTGCACTGCTTCTCTGCTGATAGTATTCTATCCGTACAAATATTAGCATTGTCAGTTTTACTTTGTCTTCTCTATCATTATTTTGTTTCTCTGCTTAGATTGATATAAGAGCCAAACTGACAGAACTGATACTTCATCAGAAATTAGTGGCTTATAATGAATTGTTTTGAAGAATACGTATGTAGGCAAGTTATGATTGTGATTTCTGGTTTGGATTGTGTGTAAGAATGTATCAGCAGTTTAATCTAAAATAAAGAGTGTAATTAATACATTACATTATCATGGTAGAATTTGCCAAGTTTCTCAAGAATCGAATAAATCACATTTAGGTTACAGCGTTTTGCTATTTGACTTTGCCTTGTCCTCTTTTATCTCTGTCAAATTGTTATTTGATTGAGATATTCTTGTCTGGATCGTCTTGAAGTACTAGTGCTAGTTAGATTGCTTGAGCTCTTGGAATCATATCATGCATCTCCTGGAATAGTAAGATCTCTGAGAGCAATTAGTTCGTTCATTCTATTAAATTTAGTTAAGCAATTTATAAGGCAGTCTGTTTTAACAAGGAGACGTACAGAAAAATCTTGACACCAATATTGGGATTCTCTTGACCAGCCGGCCCATAATCTTGCATGTGTTCTTGTTGTGATTGCTTTCATTCTTGTTCAGTACCACTTTTTTAAGTGTTGGGGTTCATATTACAGCTCCTTTATATTCTCCATTGTTGTATTGCTGCAGGGACACCTTCATACATATCGATTCTGTGACAATGTATGGACTTTCATTTTACAAAATGCTCAGCTGAAAAGTGAGGAAGGCCAGGAAACCGTTGATTCTGTCAAGATAGTTGCATGTGACTCCAAGTTACTAACTCAGTGAACAGATAGATTACTTGGTAGTTGTTGGTGGATCTGCTAGTAATGGTGGCAAATATTGCAATAGAAGGAGAGGATATGAGAAATTCCTGAGGCAACTCCTGCTTGTGTTCATTGTATTCTCTTTTTTCTTTTGAGAAAGCATGTTAGTATTTGACAAAAGACTAATACCGGAGGGAGTGGGGATTCTCTATGGGAAGATCAACACTCATAAGCTACCATCGATGGATAGTTTCTCCTGATGATGATGCCCTCTGAACTGTAATTTAATATTTTTCACTTTCTTCTTCTTCTGACTTGTTATTGATGTTCTTATTCCCTCCATACTTTCCTTGTTGCCAAATCAGGTTTCTGCACTAGTAATGGAAAGTATTTTGAGTTTGAGACATTGGAGATTTGATACTAAAGTCAGTGACTTTTAATGTTTTATATACACACGATATTTAATTACAATGGCTTATCGCCTAAACAATGATGATTATTGCAGGTGAAACTGAATCTAGAGGAGGTTTAGTCGTCTTTTGTCATTTTTACTTCCAGAAATGAGACTTTGGCAAATCTGACGCGACAAACTACCGAAGCAAATCAGATCAACCTTCATTGATGATTTTATTCAAGCATTTCCAATAAATGAGCTATTTGAATATTGCCATAGGCAAAGTCTATTCTAGTTTAAAACACATATACAAGCACAAACGCATATATGCACTCACTTAATTTAGATATATTTGTGTTTTCCTTATTCAGCAAAAGTTTTGAACATAGATCTTCATTGTCTTCATTGATTAATGAACTTGTCCCTCTAATAGCATGGAAGGGCAACATTAGTAAATCCTGCAAGCAAGAGGACGAAAGTGCCACCCATCCACCCCTCATATATTGCCAAATTAATGCATTGCTGGAATTATTACCAGTTCAAGATCCATATATGGAGATCAAAATCCATTTCCATTAATTATATTTATTCATAAAAAAAAATCCAAAAGGGGTTTCTACTAATGAAACAATTATATCGAGTCACATATTAATCATTTGATTATTGGTAGTAATTTTGCTAAAAACAAGGTTGTTTTGGAACTACCTAGCCCATGTCCGATTAAGACATTATGGATAGGTTTGAGAGGCCACATATAAACCCTACTACTTGAGACTATAAATTTAATGAACCTTGTTATTGTTCTATAATTTGTAAAAATTAGCTTTGACTCAGATTTATCAATCCAGATTACATTTTTGGAACAATCATTAGATTTATAATTAATATCTGCAATTAAGTAAAATTTAGAAAAGATTATAAGACATAGGTGGCCATACAGTTGCAGAAAGCATGCTGGATGCGTTCGTTGTCGAGCAAGACAAATTAAAATGGAGCTAGCTTAAACATTATTCTTCCACAGTTCCAAATTTGGCATTTGCGTCATGCATTACGATGCCAAAACTTAATTTTGCTATTTCTTTCTTTATTATTGGTTTCTTCTTCCTCTCTTCATTATACCATTCATGAATTTTGACAAGATTTAAGCATAGCTAAAATAGCATTATCTTGTCGATGAGTCCTATAATATTACAGTTGCTTAACATTATAATATACATAGTTATTAACTAAGCAGATAAACAATTTTCTTGTAGCCCTAGCTAGATCTCAAATATGTACAAATATACCTATCTATATACAGATATAACGTCATCATTATTATAATATTGTGTACGATCATAAAATACTAGTTGAGACATTAATAACTTTGTAGACGAAGATTCAGATTACAAACACTAGGGTATCCAAATTATTGAACTTTATTAGATTTTGGTCTTACGTCAGCACCACCATCTCTTTTATAATTCTATAACTAGTAAAGTATAGTGGATGTGGGATCTAAAAAGGATGAATTAAGAGTGAAAGGTGACTCACCCTAAATTAATTATCACTGTATATACAGCACGCATTATAAGCTAAGGAATCTTACCTAAACCTGGTTTACAGATAAGAAGGCCTTAATGGTGCTGAAAAGGACGTATATATATACAATGTTAATTTCATATATGTTAAAATTTGTTAGTAGGACATACACAAAAAATATTAACGTAGATATCTCAAAATATGTTAGGGATATCATAAAATAATGTTAACACTATTCATGAGATAATAATTAGATCTATATCTGAACTATCAAATAAAATGCTAATTTTAGTAATTTTCTCATTTTCTCCGCATCACATATATCCTTCAACTTTCCAACCTTGCCTCCACTCCCTGCTGTATATATATATACTCCCTTCCTCCTTCAACCCTCCCTCCCTCTCTCTCTCTTTCTCAATAGGCAAATCATCAGACACTAGTGCAGAGATTAAGAATAGGGTGATTTGCAAAAGTTATATATGCAATTGATTAATTGAAAGAAGATGAGTTGCAACGGGTGCAGAATACTCCGAAAAGGCTGCAACCAAAACTGCATTCTGAGGGAGAGCATACAGTGCATCCACACTCCTCACGCTCAAGCCAACGCCACTCTTTTCGTCGCCAAATTCTTCGGCCGCGCCGGCCTCGTCTCCTTCCTTTCTTCCGTCGCCCAATCCCAACGACCTGGTACGTACCTCTGTGTGTGTGTGTTTGTTTATATATACGACGTCATCTAATTGATTGCATTTGCTTCGATTTAAAATTTTGGATACTGCCGCCGATTCTATTTATTTATTTTACAATCGATCGATTGTTTAATTTGATTTGCAGCGCTCTTTCAGTCTCTACTGTTCGAAGCGTGCGGGAGGACTGTGAATCCGGTGAACGGAGCCGTGGGATTGTTGTGGACGGGAAATTGGCACGTGTGCCAGTCTGCGGTGGAGACGGTGCTCCGCGGCGGCGTACTCCGCCCCTTGGCGGTGCTTGAGGAAGGATCCATGGAAGGTAACGCGGATAATTGTTTGTACTCGAAAGCATCGGATGCTGATTGTGGAAGTAGCGGCGGATTGGAGCTCGGACTGACGGCTGCGGCGCCGAGAATGACTGGCGGAGGGAGAGCGAAGAAACGACCGGCGACGGCGCTGTCGGAGGAATCTGAAACGACGACGTTGGAGAGCGAGTACGCGTGTCATCAACATATGCAGTTAAGCAGTAGCCATGGACATGAAACTAAGCTTCTGCAGCTGTTTCCTTAATTTATTTAAGGAATTCCTTTTTTTCCTTCTTTTTTTACCGGAATGAAATTTGAGTAAAAATCTCGAATTTGAGTTTTTCTTTTACTAGTATTAGTAGTAATTACTTTTCGCTTTCACCTTCAACTAAAAAAAACTAAGGTTAATATAGTTTCTGTTTTAAGTATATGTTCCCTGTTATAAGTTCTCGCCTTCAATTCATAATTAATTGCTAAAAATGCTTTTGTAGCACTTATAAATCTACTTCAGTATTCCAGTAAAAAAAGAAAATTTTATACTTTCTAAAAAGTCAATGAACATTAAGAATTTTGATCAAACAAAATCATAAATAATGAAATTAATGAATGAGTAATAAACATGAAATAAATATATAATGGGGGAGGTGGAGTTGTATATTGAATTAAGAAGCAAGTGAAATTGCGGGCCTTGGGCTTGATCTTGAGTAATTAATTAGGGTTTTGCCTAATTAATTGACTTTTGAGTTGGTAAAGAGGCAACAACTATTAATACAACTTGCAATTTTCTTTTATTCTGTTATATATAGAGAGAGAGTGAGTAATAATTGCAAAACGGAGCGGGCCCCACCACTCTTACGAAAATCAAACTACTTTCGGTCGCTGCAAATTAATTTGTGGTCGGATAACATCTCTAACCCGGCCCATCTATTTTTGTCTCTTCCATTTCCTCACAAAATTTATACAACTACCACTTGTGCTACCAAAATCTATATTTAATATAATTACCATTTAAAAAAAAAAAAACCTACGATCATTAAAATTTGGAAAGGGAATATAATCACTGCATGCGTGGGTCTTCTTCCCCAAGAAAATTGAAGAGAAATGTGAAAAGTAGCATCATTAGAAGTGGAGAATAGATAGAGTAAGTGAAATAACAATGATGACACACACACACAGATATAAATAACATACATAAATGCAAAATAATCACTTGGTGGAAGTGTTCCATTTTCTTTTGATTTTTGATTTTGATTTTTGTGATTAAAATTCCTTTATATAGGTAATTTCCTTTTATGATGAACTTCATTTTGTAAGACTTAACAGGACACATTGTACAAGTTTAACACTAATATAACCATCATCATGATTCATGAACAAGAAGAAGCTCAGAGATTGAGATGCTTCATGTGTAATAGCACAATCACATAAATCTAGGACTAACAAGAAACAGAGTTTGAGAATATTACATATATACACATGTTTCCTTCCCCGAGATAACGTGGAGAACGGAATCCGACACAAAAGAAAGGCGCATGCGGAGGTAATTAGTGGATAAGAGACCATTTTTCCTGTAATAATGGATACCTGGAGGACAGGAGTGAGAGGGTGATGACTGCAATCGCGAATCTGGGTCCTCTTATTACAGGATCGCGGCTGCCTCCACGAGGTCTCAAGGTTTGTGTATGGTGGGTTAGCATCTAGAGTAGAATGTTGGTGTTGATGAGTGCAATCAGTACTTCTACGTCTCTTGTTAAGTTCATCATCGTACACAGTTATGTTGTATTACATGCGTTCTCAGACTAGTATCTCGAACCTGTTATTTAAAGTCGTCGTCGTCATAAACAGTGATAGGAAAAGGAAATGTATAGGTAGAGGTGGGGACATACCTGCATGGCTGCTAGCAAGGAAAGAAAATCTGTGTATTGTTCGAGTAAAGCTCGCTCTTTTGCACTCACTTGAGCCACCTCTGTCACTAAAGTGTTCACTTCCTCAACCTATAAACATTTAACTACTTCACCATATGCAAACATGTAACCTTTGTTTCAATTTCAAATGGATTAAGCAAGAAAATTAGCCCCTTTTCTCCCGTTTACTTGCAAAATGCAACGAGGTGAAGAGAAGCGATGAGCTCACCACTGGCAGAAGCGAACATATTGATGATGCCATTCCATGCATAACATCAACTGCTGAGGCTATAGCATCCTTCAAACCCATAACATTGGCCTGCCACAAATGAAAACATCATTAACTTTACTCAAACTATAGGAAGGGTTTATTTCTGATCTGAAAGCATTGTGAGGCACGTACAATAGCTCCTCCAACGACTGGAAGACGAAGAGTGCTAGCTTTCAAGGCTTCGATAGCGCCAAGCAGAGAGACTGAGTGTTCTTTCTCCATAGAAGCCCAATCTTCGAATAAAGTCATCTACACAGAAAAGATATCAATGGATATTAAAGACATCAAACTAAGGATATTAGAGACATCTTGAAGGTTGATGACGCACAAACGAGTTGTGCAACAAGCCTTCAGATTTCTAATTATAGACAGGTTCATGAATTGCAAAGTGGAAGAATGGTTTGCAATAGCCTTTATCTTGAAAAACTATGCAAACTCTATGGCTTTCTATTATTCAAGAACTCGATAAGTAATCACATAGGCAATCCAAGCTCCAACATTATGGGGAATTGTCAATCATTTCATTCACCTATGCACAAAATTATTTCAAGGAAGGGAAATGTGAATATAGTTGTACACGGATGGTTATCGAACCTTTGAGTACAAAATGGTTGGTTAAATCTGATCATTGTTGCAGTGAGATTGGAAGGGAAGGAGATGAAAATAATTTCATAACTATATCAGGGTAAATAATTATATTTGTAACCAGCAAAGCAGCAATAAAATCTGTCTTATAAAAAGAGTAGCCTATCAACGACCTTCTAGCTAAAATAAATAATCAGGTTTAAGATAGAAATTAGATATATAAGCCAATAGGAAAATTAGCAATAGTTTAGTAATCTATTCGACTATAATCAATTGAGATATGAGAAATAAAACTTACTTGTCCTTTAAGAATAGAAGCTAGTCTCAACTTTTGCCTCAGCAACTGCAATCTATGTCTTTTTTTGGTGACAGTATCACGTAGATCGGAGATTGCTATCCAGGCATTCCACAGATTTTTCTGATACAATTGGAGGAATAAAATCACGAAATTTCACAAGGAAAGTCTACATACAACAGCCTTGGAAAAAGAGAGAGTTGCTTCCACAACAATGGAGCACAAGAATATAAGGCTAAATACATGGAAGACTTGCTTAAAAGTAGAAGTATATGAAAATAATGAGGACAAATAGAAAAACAGTAATACTAAATAGATTAACCAAAGGTTGAAAGTCATGCAATACAATTCCGATATACATTTCATGGAACCGTATCAAGTAAAAATCACCCCAAAAAACACACACGTTACTTTCTTGGGAACCTCATACCATTTAAGTAAGTGTATATACAACTATATGTCCTTTTTATTACTTCTTATAAAAATAGAAAAGTTTTAAATAGAAATGAAGGGAACCGTGTATGGTAAAGCACAAATGAACCAAGATAACTAGAGATGTTATTTGACATGCTTAAACTACCTACGCCATATTTGGTAAAAGCACCAAAGCAGGAAAAGTGGATTTTAATTTGGATGATTATTAAATGACCAGAGACCCAAGCTAGAAGACTCACACACTTGCCCCTCACATTTTAACGAAAAGAAAATAGGAAAGTGACAGCTACATTGAAGATGACAACATCAACATATTAACAGATGTCTATGGTTCCAAAGTTCATATAAATTGCATAAAGGCATAGCTTTGCTCGGTTTAGTTGTCATGTACATGCATTTTTTTCTGAGTATTGTGAGAGCCAGTTTTTATTTCTTCTGTGCCTCTATCTAATTCTCAATCTACCTATCACCCAAAATCATTCTCTTCCACCACTTCCCGTTAACTCCGGAGAGCTCCATCCTTAATGACACTAAATAAAAAAAAATCAAATTGAAACACAAAAGAGGTATAGCACCCATCACAAGAAAAGATCTATCATATCAAAATTTCAAACATGAAGCAATGCAACCTATCATGTCCTCAGATTTTCAACAACGGGATATCAGAATAGTATGCTCAAACAATAAGTAACACCAAAAATTCTCACCTCCGCACTGCGTTTCTGCACCAACATAACTGCCTCCCTTCTTGCATTTACAAAGCGCCACTGCAAGTTCCTGTTGTACAAGAGTCTTACTAAGTGTGCATAAAAAATCCGGTCCTCGCCAACTTTCCCCCTCCGAACATCCACAGCAAAGCTCAAGACCGAAGGTGTGTCGATAAAGTTGTTATTAATTGTGCTAACAATATTCTTGATCCGAGATGGACTATGGCCCCGAGATGGAGATGATCCAACAGGCGTCGTAAGCTTGCTAGGTGAGGCAGGTCTGATACCTCCACGAGAAGGGGATGGCATTGTTCGTGGTGATGCCAGCAACCGACCATCACTCGAACTCCTCCTTAAATTTGGTGGCACCATCAGTTTTGAGGTAGGACTCATTGAAAGTGGTGAGCCTGGATCTTGCAGACTCCTCAACCGGCTATTTGTTTCCTGCCAAAATCTAGCCGAAACAGCAATCCCACGTGGCCCATTCCGGCTGCTGCCATTGGCCACGCCACCAAATTCTTGAACTCCCGAAGTACTGTCTGAAGAAACACTTCCCGAATCAGATGCAGTGAGATCAGATTGCACAGAGAGTTCGTTGTCAACTGAATTATCATCAGTATCTCTCGGAGCTGCCTTTAGAAGGTCGGAATTCCCCAAATCAAGACTCAGCCGTCCATCAATAGAAGGCCTCCTCTCATCATTCATCAATTGCTGCAGTGTTCGGACTGCATTCGTAGATCTCTCGCCACCGCCGCGGTAATCCAAACTCTGCGACAACGGATTAAACACCCGATTCCTTGCAGGCCAGCGGTTGTGATCGGCAGGCTTAGAATTCTCCAATTGATCCCCTCCACTATCACCCTTCTTCCTCGATGGAATGCTACCCCTCCTCTCCGGCGTCCCCTTCCTCGCACTACTCAAAGTAGGCGACGGTGCCGCCACCGCCGCCTTGGTTTTACTTATGGGCAACGAAAAGGCTTCTCCTTGAAAAGAGACCGACAAACTCCGGCTAGAAGTCACGAGAAGCTTCGTTGCAGCTGAGACTTCACCGACATTTCCATTCTTCGAGTCCAGATCGGGCATTAGAGGTCTCGACGCCGCCGGCCGCCGTCGGTCGACGGACACAGACCTTTTGGGGACTGAAGAAGCGCCGTTCGACACCGGCGTCGAATTCTTCGAAATCAAAGGGGAAGGGTACCTTCGAGAAGAGAAAGGAGAAGAGGAACCTGAGGATGAATTCGATGTGGAAGTGGAAGTTGAAGGGGACATGTATCTAGAGGAAACAATTCTCGATTTTGGCTTCCTTGAATTACTCGCAACCCCATTACTGTTGTCTTTCTCAGACGGAAGCAATGGCGGCCTTCGAGAAACTTCGCCTTGTGCCGCGGCTTTGGGGTTTCGCGGGTCAGTCGTTGAAGCTGCTCCAAGAACAGCAGCCACCATCATCACAAACGAGAACGCATGCACACACTCAATGTCCAAAATTCAACTATCGCATTTTGAATTTGGCCTAAAAATCGAATTTTTCAGAAGCCAATTCTTACACCAACCTGCAAGTAAGATCAAGAAGCCCTACCGCAGCTCAAAACACATAATGGGTCAGCAAAGATACCACATTTGTTGCAAGATCGCTCTCTATGAACTTAGACTTCCTCTACTGAAACAAAACCGGCCTATATATATATACATCTAAGAGGAAAAAACAAGAAATTCTGATTTGCCGGCAACGAAGTTAGAGAGAGAGGGATGGAGAGAGTGTCTGTGAACAATGACTGTGAGTGGGGGCTGAGATTTGGGGACACATAGTGTTTTTTCGTACATTCACGGGTGGTGGGGGGTGGGTGGGTGGGGGTGGGGTTTGCCCAAACTTTAGAGATATCTTAATCAAAATTTTGGTCATTACTTCATAATAATAAACTACCCAAAATATATTAGCAACTAATTTCTGCTTAATTATTCGACTCTAAAAGTATGTTTGTAGGAGACAGGATGGGATTTTGTATGCTCCACTCCATATATTTTATAATTAAAATTAATAACATAAATTAACGTAATTGGAGTATATGTTAAATATTACATGTATACTGAATTTATAAATCAGAATTAATTTAAATAGTTATCATAAAGCAACAATTGACTACCTTCCAACTTCCAGTTGAGAGTCAAATCATCAGATACGTATAATATTACATGTCATTCTCATCAAAATCTTCTGTTTCTTTTTCCTTTTGACTTGTATTCTAAATTCAACAGTTATTTAATTTATCATGACTACATGACTTGCATATTAGTATACTATCAAGAAACACAAGAGCTACATGGTATTTTTCAACATTTTTTCATTCTATTTGACATTATTTTATCTAAAAGGTATAAATGGTTCTTGGTCGATTTATTAATTAATAGTCTTGCTTACCGAGTTTAATAATAATGTAATAAGGAGTAATAACCCCCTTAAAATATACTCTTTCATTCCCACTAAAAATTATCACATTTGATCAAATCTGTGATAATTTTTTAGTCAAACGTGTTCACTTTTAGTGGGACAGAGGATCAAATCTGTGATAATTTTTTAATCAAACTTGTTCATTTTTAGTGGGACAGAGGGAGTAGTAAAAATGTTGGTAGTGATTAATAAGGTAATTTCTATTTTTCCAGTACAGTATTTGTCGATTATTTTGTCGCAACGGGTAATAACATAAGGCATTGTCTCCCTTTAATTTATAGACTATATATAAACGTACATACAAACACTGTTAATAAACATGTTTCGCTACTTTGCCAAATCTCTGCATCCGAGAATGGCTAATGCACGTGTGTTTGTAAACTTGCATCGTTTTGTCTTAATCCAATCAATATAATTTGATATAATTTTTTTTTAATCTCCCAACATTAAAATTTGTTAATCAAAGTATAGAGAAAATGCAAATTGAAACCTATCCATGCAAGTGGGGTCGATCATATATACAGTAGTTATATGCTTGTTATCAATACAACTATTTATTTAGTTCAATAATATATTATATTGTACTACATGCTATATATAAATTGTTAATAAAAGTTTATAGAATGAGTCCGGTAATATATATATATATTCTTTTTCTTGCTTCTAATTCGTTTCCTACACTCTTTTTTACTTTTTGACGGTGAATAAGAATATATTTTATATAGCAAATGAGCAACTTAGGATACCCTGACGACAGTACTAAATCTAACAGATTAATTTACAAAAATAATAGTAGCATTAAATATTAAAATCATTATCTGCAAAAAAAATTTAAGTTTTTTAGTATAATAAGAAAAATATATTTTATATTACTAACAGCAGATGACTGATCTAGTAGTAATATCTAGTAGTAATATTTATCTATATATATATTAAAGCAAAACCAATGACAAAACTTTTCCCGCTTAAACTGTAATTAATATTTTTTATAACAAAATCATGTATTAAATAATATTTATTAAAATTTTGTCATACCTTTATGATTTACCGTTACGTATATTAATTAGGTTAGCTACAATCATACATACAACTATACAATTTATTTTTAATTTTTTAAAATTTCACGAGTGTATGTTTCACGACTAAAAGGTAAATTTATAAAATTATTTTTCTAATAATTAAGGGTAAGCGACAATATTCCTCTTTTATAAGCAAATCTACTAAATATGTGTTGCAATGACTGCATGTAAGAACCTTAGCTCCCAAATAGAGTCGACACATATTTTTATTCTTTATTTTCTCATTTTTCATCTAATTTGTTAGAGTTTCTAAAAAACTATAATTGTTAAATTATTATTATTATTATATAACTTTTTTTCATCTAACTATTTATTTCATAAATATTTTATAATTTTATATTCTTTATTTTTTTGCAGGGAGATCAAATTCATGATACGATCGAAAAGAAGTTGATATCCAAGTTTCAATTCATTTTGTGGGAAGAAATTGTGCTTGCGGTTAAAAAATTAGTGGTTGAGAACAACAACAAAGTTGAGAACAATGTTAGATCGTTACTACCTCAAATTCTTAACTTCTACCAGTATTACTTCAATTCTGAAATAAACTTTTTTCCGTCAACTTTTTAATTTCAAGAGTTTATAGGAAATTTATTCTATTGATGATGTTAATGATAACTTGCTATTTGGAAATATATAAATAATTACTAAAATTATATATATGTGTTTGTGGAAGCTTTACTTTAATGCAATGTAACATTTGTCAATATGTGTTTTAATTTATATCTGAATGTTATTGAAGTTGTTCAACGTAGAAAAGTTAGAACTGTTCTTTGCAACGATGGGAAGAAGAAAATTTTGGTATAGATCTCTCTACAATATGAAGAGTAAGTAGGTAAAAAAGTGTTTCATAATTTATGATAATAAAAATGTTTGCTATTGATTAGTAACACAGTAAATAAATTTTATTGACAGAAAGAGAAGTTTTTTTTTTAATTAAATACAATCTCGTCCGATCATGAAAATAATTATGAACGTATCACATAAATTATTATCACGTCATCTACAAAAATATATATTTTTTTTTCGTGCATCGCACGGGTACACGTACTAGTTTTCTTAACAATGGGTCCAAGTAAAAACATATATTATTTAAAATAAATTAAGCTAACTCATGAGTATTTAATTACGAAATCTTTTATTCATGAAAATAAAAATAAAAATAAAGAATGGAATTTAAGGTGTAAAAGGGAAAATGAAGAGGTAGGGCTTAGTTTGGTTAGTAAGTAGTTTATAGAGTGATTAAGAAAAATAATGGTGGTTGGGGAAAGTTGAATGTATCAAGCTGCCATGTTCCTTAAACTACACTCTTTCTTAAGTGCAATCTGTTGAAAAGCATTAATGCATCCATCATTTGTTCATGTTTGATGTACAAGTAATTAATTTAATTAATTAGCTACTTTATTTTATATCTACAACTCATCATTTACTCAAAATTACAATTATTGTTGCTTCATATATTTATATCTTTAACTAATTTATCTATCGCCTCACTAATCTAAAACTTGAAGCACACGCCAATAAATGATTAACCACTTATGTTTATACTATAAATATTGAATTTGTACGTACAAGCACTCTAAATTTTATACTCGTGTATTATTATAATCAAATGAGACAATTGAAGTGAGACAAATGTAGTAATTAACATACGCATGTGCATATAAGATTGAACGTTCTGTAATTACTACACCCTCTTGGTGAATGAAATCTTTGCATCAATTAAATTTGTTCATGCTCTAAAGTTTGTTTTTGTTTAGTCTTAATCATAGAAATCAAGTTATAACTAGTTACAAACATAAAAGCACTAGTTATAAAAAAAATTTAATATTTTAAAATCTATCTGGAGCTTATGTCACAATTTGTTTAGTATATGATGAAATATCCTACTAATTGAGATGTCTATTGTGTTCGCTGTGCATAATTGAGAGTAATTTGAGCAAATGGTTCAAGTTGGGCATTGAATATAATATAAGTTGTTTGGTTTGTTTAGCAGTCCTCTATCAAGTCTCGTCTCTTTTTCCTTAAGAAAAGAGAAACCATAGATGAGGATGAGGATGAGGTTTTATTCATATTGATAAATGGAAAATTTGGACCAATACACTGGAAAACAGCAGTGTGTCTTCTCATGTAACTATTAATGTTGTTTATTTAGTAGTATTTAACTATACTCTAATTAATAAATAATAGTCATAAAGTAAGAATTAATAAAATTATTATTAAAATTTTAATATTTATTTACGTGGCATGTCACATTATTCTCGGATATATTAACCCGGCTCGGGCATCATTTTTTGAAGAGAAATACAATAATATCTGGCTACATTCCTGACATGTATAATTCTGTTCGGATTCATATATTTGGGTGCATGCAGAAGAGAGAAAGTTCTCAACTAAATTAATCCTCTTCAATGACTCAAACTGAATCGATCCCAATAACTACTAATTGAGTTTGTAATTATTAGTAGAAATCAGTATATTTAAAAGCATTCCATCCATACGTCATCTAAAAAACATTGTGTTTGGGAAAGCATGAAGATGATTAGACAATTTGGAAAAAGAAAATTAAAGAGATAATGAAAGAGACGTGACATTTTGAAGTAATTCTTCAAATTTTGCAAAACAAGAATAAATTCAAAAACGCTAACAATATTGCCATGTCGAAATCAAGAAAGCGATTGGGCTGGGCTGGGCCGGGCCGATGTTCATGCTTTTGGGCTTGGCTTGGCTCATATCCCCTCTTAATTTTTAAACCAAGAAAAGGCCCGCAAGTGTTAATTTACCAGATCCGGTTCAATCAAAATCGAAACCTCGTGCTAATTATAAAATTAGGTCTTTAAATTTTATTAAAATATAATTTAAAAATAATAATATATTACGACAATGTTTTACAAAATATAAAATCAAATACGCAAATAGTTTTGTGGAATTGATGCAAAACTAGATGTAGAGGATTGCAAAATGTTATAAAAAAGATTGTGTCAAATGTTATAATACAAAAAATAAATATTCTTAATTCCTAAAACGTTCTCTGGTTTTACCACAAGTGTTAGCCATATCACACAATCCTAAATTAAGACTATGATAACCACAAGGAGTATAAAAAGCTATAAGATTTTATATCTAATAGTTATTTTTGCACTCCTTGATTTTTTTCTTTCATATTTAATTCATTATCATACCCTTCTTCACGCACATTATCTATATCAAGTCCAAAATCATTCAATTCATTTTGCAAAATATCAAAAAGTCCTCAAAATTTTATTTTTGAATATGGAATGATTGAATAAAAATGAGTCCACTAAAGTTAAATGATGTGTAATATATTGTGAGTAAAATAAATGAGTCAAAAATAGAAAGAAAGTGAAAGAAACTTGGTGTGCGGATTAAAAAGAAAATGTACTTCTTAGTATTTTTATAATATTTACCATAATTTTGAGATTGTCATATTTAACATGTTTTAGGATTTATTTATAAGATATAAAAACTTATATTTTTAACAAAAAAAAGTTACATTTTTCATATTGCATTAAAAGCTTAAAGAAAATTATGTAGGAGTACTATAATTTGACATGACAGGCAAAGGCATGAAACCAGAGTACATTGACCATTACGACTTTAACTGACATTATATATCTTAGTCCAAAATGAGTGCACGTGTGAACTAATTTCCAACAATATCGCCTATTTTTATTCGTTAAATAATTACTCTTTTCCTCTCAATATTTATCACATCATTTAATTAAAATTACGAGTGTTTATTAACTTGTTGGATATAACTACTAGATAATAGATATTCATTTTTATAAAATAACAATAAAAATAAAAGTACTTATAAATAAAATATAAAAATATTCAATTTAGATGATAACAAGAAATTTAAATTTAATTATGTGTTTATGTTATTTCAATTATTTATAAAATGAAAAATATAAAAATATACTCTACTTGTCTCATTATCCATGACATATTTACGATATTGGAATGTCACAAAAATAATGATTAATTTTCAAAAATAATATTTTATTTTTAAAAAATAAGTTAATTGAATCCCATTACTTACATAAGAAAACCATGTTCTTAATACATCGTCCTCAAAATTACGAAGAAAGTATATATTTTTATGTTTCGGTTATTCAATGAGTATTTTATGTTTTATGCCCGTAAATGTAGATAAGAGGGTTACTATTTCTTTTATTCCGGAATTATAGACCGGAGTAGAGCCATCTGATCATAGGATGAAGTAAAGAAATTACGATTTGGGGAGAGAAAATAAAGGAAAAATAAAAGAAAAAACAAAACCCTTTAGTCGACTCCTACTCTCTGAAACCAGGTCAATTCTCTCTTTCTGCTTCTATTTCCACTACAAATTGATTTTCACTGCTCGGTGTTTTTTTCGCGAAGTGGGTTTTGTAATCGTGATCGGAATCGGCTGCAATTTGGGTACGAACACCATATTTTCCTCCCATTAACGCATTTGGTTTCTGGGTTTTATCTGTTCGCTCTAATGTTGAATGTGTTTAATTTGATTGAATTATGCTATTCTTGATTTTATTTTTATCGTTTTTTTTTTGTATTGATTTTCTGTAGTTGATAATATGCTCTGTGTTCATCGTTTGATTGATTGCGAAATCAAAGTGTAGATTGGTGACAAGTGTAATATATGTATCCAGAAGAATAAAAGTTGAATTTTTACTTCTTTTATGTGATGATGATCGTGGCGGGGTTGTTTTCAAATAGGAAAAAAAAACCCTTGCTGTACTTGAATTGTGCTGATCTCTATCCATGTGCTTTTTGCTTTGGTATTTATATTGTTGAGAGTAGATGACACTCTAATTAGTAAGTATTGATCAATAATTTGTGATGCAAGTTTTTGGTGAACTGAAGATTGCTTGTATTTTAACATTGTTTACTCTCTAGTATTTGCTGACGACATCTTTGGATTCTATAATGTTGAGCAGTTTAAACTAAAATGGTGGCCAGTAATCGTTTTACTCGAATCGACACCGTAGAGCTGAAAGAACTAATTTATGAAAAGATCGGGCACGAAAGAGCTGACTCTTACTTTGATCAGCTAAAGAGTTTCTTGAGTTCAAAGCTGAGTAAGGTTGACTTTGACAAGAGCTGCATCCAGACGATTGGGAGGAAGAATATATCTCTTCATAATCGCCTGATCCGAGCCATCATCCACAATGCTAGTCAGGCAAAAACCCCGCCTCAAAAAGCTCGAAAAGCTGCAACGCTCCGTGTTAAAGTTGCAAAGGGTAACCCAAAGAATCATCTCCAGTTTCTGAATGGAGATGTATTGGCTCCTTCTACTTGCAAATGTACATCTCCTCTCAGCAGGGACCGGAAATTCCTTGAACACCGTAGTCCTCTTGGCCCCCTGGGAAAGAGCCCTAGTATCACATGCGAAGAAGCAGTTTCGAAAATGCAAGAGCAGCAGAGTCCAGCAGAATTGCAAACTCTCTCTGGCGAAGAGGTTGAACAGTGTGCTGTCACCCCCATTTCTCCGAGATGGGGTTCTATCACCGCTCCTCTTGGTGTTTCTCTTGAACTTGGCAGCGCTCGTAAACCTCCTCGTTCTGGTTTGTCGTGTCACAGTCACAGTAACAACTCTGCTGAGACTTGTCAAAGCAGCAGTGAATTGCCTGATACGACAACCCTAGGCCGTCGTTTGCAGAAGAAGTTGGCATTGGAGGGAGTTGGCATAACCCCTGATGGTGCTAACCTCTTAAATAAAGGTTTGGATGTGTATCTGAAGAAAATAGTTTCACAATATATGGGTATTGCAAGAGAATCGAATGCTGCAGAATCAAATGTGCAACGGATTAATGCAAGTATGTTGGATTTCCGGGTAGCCATGGAGTCGAACCCATCTATACTCGGTGAAGGGTGGTCTACACAGCTCGAGAAGATATGCAATCTATATTAAGATATCAAAACTTTCTCGCGGGAAATCCACCAAAAATCTTCTACCGCCGCGGCCTCCAGCGACCCATTCATGGACCTCATAGTGGCGACAGTGACTTAAAAGGGCTACAACGAAAACCATTCTCCCACCTTTCTGTCAACAGGCAATCTCTGCTCAGATTTCTTCTTCCACGTGGTTCCCGACACACTGCCGGAGAGCGTGAGCCAACGCCTGCAACTCGCCTGGGATTAAGTCACGCTGCCGGAGAGCGTGAGCGACATCTTTGCAAGGAATGATAATTGGTGAATGCTTATACGCATTCCATGTGCGTGTACAAGAATTCCCAACGATTAACGTGAGTTTGATTGTTGTTGGGTGTGAGTGTTTTGTACTTGAGTATTTTATAAACTCAACGAGATAATCCTAGGGACGTGCGGGCACTAGGGTTGGCTAGTCTAGAGAGAGATTAAGTTCAATACACTAAGAGAAAAGTGTTGGAGAGTGAAGAGGTATCTTAAGGCGTGAATAATCCTTAGAGAGTAACGTCCTTTGTAACTCGAGACCCGAGGTTCTTAATTAGTGGATTGATCCTTTTTGGGCGTGGCCCCCCAGACGTAGGTGTGTGACGTGTGTCCACCGAACTGGGTTACCAATTCCTTGTGTTCGCTTATCTGTGTTATTGTGTGTGACCAATTATATAATCTATCTCACGGAAAATAAAGAGATTTCCCTAAAGAAAAAGTTTTTAACACCGCCCAATATCATTTCCTTTTCCAAAAAAATTTACTTCGTAAACTGGCAAGCACTAGTGGCAGTAAGCATAAGACCACTATGAATCTGGTCAAGTCATTCCTTTCAAGTCCTATGAATCACGCACCTGAACCACTATCATAATCTTCACATGTTGGGCTTGGATCTATATCCACATGTCTCATTTTAGACGCTCTAACTATCTGACAGAAATTATATCCTTAGAAAGGTTGTTCCTAAAGGCCTTGACAAATTTTTAATTGGAATTACATAATCTTTTGTAATTTGAATTTATTTTTTTTATCGCATTATAATTGTGATATTTTACATCGTTGAATGGACCCATTCGAACACGTTTTGGGATACAAACTTGGAAGCTCAACTTGGTTTGTGATTTTTGATTGTATCATTTCTCATACAAACTTCTAGATGATTCAATATTTTTGTTATTAATACTTTCATACACATGCATAATTGTGTAATTATACATGAAAGAATTCATTTAAGACTCTATTCTTGGCTGATTAAATATTTTAGCTGAAACCCATAATTCATAATTCTATCGTTGGTCATAATATGTTTGGAAAAATCTGGGAGAATATAATGTTTTATGACTATAAAGTGTTTAGTAAATAGAAGCCTCACTCATTTATCATTTTGTCCAAAGTTGGTTGCAGACTTTTATTCTTCTCATTTAATTTAGTATTATATATTTGTATGGATCTCGTACTCTATAGTTTATCTGGAAATATATTATGTTCTGGTACATTGCTTGCAGAGATGGGACTATAATAGAAAGTTGTTGAACAAAGTAATAATTACATTAGATGTAAGTAGAAAGAGACGCAAGGCACAAGGCAGAGAAGTAGTGGAAACAAAAAACTACTCTGCCCAAAATAAAACTTGGAATTGAAGATTTCTTGAAGCTAGGAATAAATGAGGGCCTGCTGGCTAATGATCCTTGACTGTTTCTAAGCCTGCCATGTAGGTTAGATATACTGTCCATAGGTACGAGAATGAGTTGCTCACCAGAGGCTGCCATCACAGACACAGCCAAGAATTTAATAGTGAGGCCATCTTCCAGCAACTTAACGTATAATTAAAGTATTAAACATTGATGGAATTCAGAAAATATATACACACACATTGACACATATGAATACACCTACTACCTGCAAATGAAGAGGGACGAATCTGAATGTAATGAAATCACATATGGGCCAGTACATTACTCCTCGAACTAGGGTAGGGAACAGATCTCGTTTCAACCTACCCACAACCTCCGATCCACTTTCACCTGTGGTCATCACAACACAAGCTCAACCACAAAAGCAAGAAAAGCCATTTCTTGAATATATCCAAGGCATGATACCAATTATATTATGACCAACAATAATTTCACCATATATATCATATGCATATATCAATACAAGACTGCAACAGTGCAACTGAGGATACAAATGACAGAACACAAGACTGCAACAGTGCAACTGAGGATACAAATGACAGAACACAAGACTGCAACAGTGCAACTGAGGATACAAATGACAGAACACAAGACTGCAATTATAGAATTCAACTTTCAGAACTATAGAGAGAAGAATAAGTTTCATAAATAAATTAAATGCTGATGAAATGCACTTCATATTTGTATAAAGAAAGACTCATTCACATTCAAAAGTCTTGATGTACTTAAAGAAAAAGGAGTAGAAAGGGAATGATAATGTATACAGCACCTTGTAAGGCAGCATTAAGGGAGAAGAAGAGAGCAGTAACAATAGGGCCATATACAGTCTGCCCCAACGCCATTTTTGCCAACGTTGACAACAGATCCCGCTTTGGGAATACTCGAGAAACGAAATTAAACCAATAATGCAAAGAGGGCCCCACTATCAGCATTCCGTATCCAGCCATTCTCAATGTCCTCACCACATCATACTCCTCTCCCTCTCCCTCTCTACTACTTCCACTTCCCACCACAATCGTCTGAACAAATCAACACCGTTAACAAAATTATAAATCTAATTCAGCTGCAGAAGAAGAAGAGGAAACTAGTATATCTTGATTTTATTACAGGTTCGTTACCTGCGAAGATAAATCGGCGGCGGTGTAGATGAGGGCGGCTGTGACGCTCTTGGTTGCGACGGGCCGGGTATTGATCATGCCCAAATACCATCTCACCAACCCGAATCTCGGCGAAGAAGAAGATCGCTTCAGTACTTGTGATTGGTGGAATTGGTAGAGAAGATTTCCGATTTTCTTGGGGACTTCAATGGGGCGATCGGGCAGGGAATGTTTGGAGCGAGAGCAGAAAAGGAGGGAATGGGACTGACGGTGGCGGCGCAGAAAGCTGGTGGTGGCGGCGGCCATGGCGATGGACTAATGGTTGGTTGGTGCGAGTTGGGGTTTTAGGAGAGGTTTTGGGTCAAAACTCTCCACTGCACAAAATCCAAATGGCAAATTGTGGAGCCTTTAGTAGGTACTCAGGTTTTTCACCTAGTGACGCTCGCAACTGGCGCCTGATTTCACACCCATTCTCAATCTCCGATTCGAATCTTTTAGAATTTAGATGATGGTAAATCACAATATATAGTGAAAATTCTCAATCACTAGATGCTCTAATATTTCGCAAAACACATTAATTAAAAGTGCTCGCGAGTTGTTTAGAAGGCGCGTGTGGTACGTTTACCTTAATATGCGAGTGGGCCAATGAATGGAGTTGATAAAATTGATCCAAGTTGTTATGCCACGTGGCGGCAGACAAGTTTTTTATGTTGTTTGGTTAATGTTATATATCAGGCTTATAGTTGAATGGGCTATCCCTGATCATGATATTGTGTCTCATAATTCCTTGATTTTGTTTTGTTTTGGGTTAAAATTTTAGGGCGAGAGAGTGATCAATCATGATCAGCTCATTAGCAAATTAATATTGTTTCTCATATTTCCATGATTTTGCTCAATGTAATACCGAAGCATTTTGATATGTTTTTCTCAAATTCAATCAAAATAGCTTCATTATTACAAGTATTATTACGAATTGTCTTCTTGACGCACAGTTTAAGTTATTATTCACATGTAGAAAAAAATAATATGAAATTTTGCTATAAAAAAAACTTTTTGTTGGTAAGAATAAATCACTTTTACAAGAAGGGATTTAAGGAAAATAAACTTTTACCTAATCGAGTCTTTCTTACGAGTTAATTATCTACCATCACTCACTCTTCATTTTTATTTTCCAAAAAGTAAAAGTGGTTTAAAAATTATGTCACTATTCTTGTTCTTGGCTCATTTGACCAAAAAACACTTTTTGGCGCTTATATGAGATAAAATAATATAATGAGGGATGTTTTAAATTAATTAAAATTTCTATTACATTTGTCATGCCTATGTAACATGCACTGTACGGTAAAATAATATTATATCCGTTCTTTTAATAATCAGACATTAATCAAAATTGTAAGAGTGTTTTAGTCTTGTTAATCGTATTCTGAAAGCAATCTCAGGTGGCAACATATTTTTTTCAATAAATATTAACCCAATCAGTTTTTAGGAATGACAGCAGCATATATGAAGAATAAAAAATATTCTTGATGGTGAGTATAAAGATTTGAGTAGCTTATGAAGATAATTCAGTTATGAGTTTAAAACCACAGATTGCTGTACCGAATCATGTTACTCCAATGTGGCAATGTTGAAGTTCATAAACTGACAGCAGAACTTATTCTACTTAGTTTGAGTGGAAGCATTTACGCATGATTAATGCATCCACACACACTTGAATAAAAAGAAAAAATTTAAAAATAAAAGATAGATAAAAACCTCCACACTGACATTTATTACTTATATATAAAAGACTGTCTCTAGCCAAAGCTATTGCATGTTATTTAATTAAAGTGAGAGAGAGGGAGAGTCATGGCCATGGCTGTAGCTGCAGGAATCAAATACAAAAAGAATTTGCTGTTGAAGCCATTATTCTCAGTGTATGTTTGTCCCTACTGCATTATCTTTTTTTCTTTATCAGAATTTGATTTGTGGAAACTTGAGACCGTTTAATTAGATGCATTTTCGAGTATATACATACTATATTGGTTACATTAAACTACTAATCGTCATTTGTCCGAATTAATATAAAGATGAATAAAATGCATGAGAAGAACCGTTTTTCCAGAGTAAAATTCAATAAAAATATTAGTATCATAAATTTGAAATCTGCAGCCTATATATCTATCTATTTAATTATATATATATGTGTGTGCAGGTCGGCATTAAGGTGCATGAGCAGGTGGGCAAGGCCAAGTGAGGGGAAAATTAATACTACTACTGACAAAGAGGCGGAAGGGTCACCGCAGACGGTTGAGCAGCGGCGGAAAACGGTGAGCGCCGCCGCAGCCGGGTGCTGGATGCCGCACCCGCGCACGGGGATATATTTTCCGGTGGGACAAGAATGGGTGATGGATGATATCCCAACCGGCGCTGCTTCATTTGATTGTACCTTCTGGTTGAGGGACATTGAAGGAGTTGATCATCATAAACAAGACCATCATGATTTTTCTCATTAATTGCCCTCCTTCAAACTCTAATCTCTATGTAATTCCAACTAATAACTGGGGTATTATCTATTAATTAAGGTCTTTTTCTTTAATAAACCTAATTAGTGGCCCAAAGTATATATATATATATATATATATATGTACGCGCGCGTTCCCGATTAATTATATAAGTGTGTGTCCAACTCCATGAGTTGATACGTTCAGACAACGAACGTAATAGAAGTTCAAAGTGACCTAACGACTGTAATCATATTTCGACTTGTGATTAATTCATAGATAGATACCAACAGAAAATAAATAAGTTTCGGGTTCGAGTTTTTCGTGACGCGACAATTTAATTTAATATTATTGTAATTCAATTTAAAAAAAAAATAGAAACTGAAATTAGCAGGAAAACTAAACCCACTTCATATCACCCATATTAATTATGTCTGCAATGTATACATTCTTCTTATTGTTAAATTTAATTAATGCATCTCTAACTATTTTGACTGCACACTAGTCTACCAAGGGAACTTTTTCCACTTTATTTGTGTGGAAGATAGAAAATACGAATTGGATATGAAGAAAATATAATGTGTGGAATTAGATTAAGTATATCCTTAAAATTTTGGGGGACTAACCTTTTAAGGCGCCATTTATGAAATCTCCCCTTCCCACCCCAATCTTGTTTTCCTTCTTCTTATTTGAACGCGCTGCTTTTCCTTTAGAATTTAGATTGCTGGCGAAATCCAAGCGGGTGTAGGATGAGCATTTCTAGTATGGTAGCTGAATCAGTTTGGAAAGAGATTGAGTCGACTCATTCAGGTTCATAAACTACTTCAGTCTTCAATCAATCAACTACACTTTGTACTTTGGTTTGAAGAAATTTCTCGATGTAATGTGATGCTAAACTATGAGTTGTGTTGTTCAACAGTGACCGATGATCAGCTTTCAATTTCCCCCTCTTCGGTCTGTTTCACTAATTTAATTCCACGTGAATGAGATTGATAAGATTAATATTTTACTTATGGGTCCTAGTATTTGTTGTTGTGGTGTCCTTCCGAGACCAGGAGAAGCAGAAGCAAAGGAGGAAACTACAAACAACGTAGTCCAATTGCAATAACATGAAATCTGCACATTGTCTTTACTGTTACATTATATTGTTCCACCTGCAACAAAAGTCTATATATGGTCTTAGTAATCTGTGGCTTCCATTACGAAACATAAAGTTAGAAACATTGGTAAAAATAACGTAGTACATACTAGAATAGGGAGCAAAATTCAAGAAACATTTGAAGTCACTTCAAGCATTGCATTTCAACGCTATAAGTTTGATACAGAAGGCAAAATTACTTCCTCGAGATAGATCCTCTTGTAGACGAGCGCAGGATATATAGTATAAACAGAAAATAAGAGCTAATTTTTGCTAGTGTTTCCTAGTACAATACCATCTGTCAACATAATATTTTATATACAAAAGTGGTTTTCTACTTTCAATAGTGTTTAAGCTTGCATTTGCGCTTGCTCACTTTAAAAAGTGAGGACTAATCAAACCAGCAATCTCAAGGAAACCAACTCGATCCTTTCCACCGAAAATTGTTTTCAGATTCTCATCACAGATGATGACCTTTTTGTTGGCCGGATCCTACAAATGATGAGAAACAGACAGTTAGTTCCATTTTATCTGAAAATGAAGTATAAAAATTTAGAAGCAATACAAAGTGGAATATAAAAAATTTATCTTATGATACCTTCAATGAAATAAGTTCCACATAAAGTATAAATAACACATAAGAAATGCATTAAAGCACTGGATAAGTATGACCCAATAAAAGAAGTTCAAACAGAAGTCTCCCCCTGGATTAGAACAATGTACTTTATGAAGAGATGAGATCAAATAATTTATTGATAATAAGATACATCTATCACGCAAGAATAATCAATTCAGATGTAAGAGACATTTTCTGTTTATATACTGTATAAGAGTTAATCATGTCACTTCCAACTCCAATATATTCTATAACTAACATAACTAAGTGCACAAAACTACTTGCCATCCCCAGAAACCATAATAGCATTACCAATTAATGAAGCATATATTTTACAAGTTGATGTAGGTTGACATATATAACTATACTGCAGAAAAGGTCGGAAATAAAGGAAAGATCAATTTCAAATGTTCTTCTATTCTACCAACATCAACCCTTGCAGAGGCAGGAAAGTTTTGCAATGACAGAGTCCTGAACAAAACTTCTCCCAGAACCACCACAAAAACTACTTGGAATACCGAATACCTCATATAATATGGGATTATCAAATAATGTACATAAGTGTAATCAGCTAAAATGGTGCACTGCGATAGTTGAATAAATAAATATAGGAACTATAACTTTTAAGAACCTCCGTCAAACCGATATTAACACCACAGTTCCAAACTTATGCAATGCATCTACTCTATATGAATGACCCTCACACACAGGGTACTTGTCATTCTCTAGGAATTACAGTACCATAACTTGAACACCCATACATAAGCAAGCCTCGCCAATTTTGTACATACAATAGCAGAGAGGATAAACATACCGCAACATAACAGCGATACAGAAGTAATGGTCCATCCGAATACATATACCTGAAGATCATTTTGTTTGATGTAAGCCCAAATCTCTTTAAGTGCTTGAGTGCGGGGAATCTCAGCCACGCCGCCGAGGAACGCCTGCATTTCCGGAGACACTCTCCGAGGCTTCATTATTCCCCTCGGCTCCCGCTTCTTCGTCTCCGTCTCCGTCACCGGCTTCGACGCCGCCGTTATTGAAGATGCGCGCATAGGAAGCTTAATCGGTGCGAACTTGAGGGCAACGGGAGTAGAGTTCACGATCGACGCCGATTGGCGCACGAAGATACTCGAGAACGAGGGCGAAGACACTGCCATTTTGCAGTAGCAGTAGATTCCAATTCTCAGCAATTCGGAAACGACTGCGTGCGTGTGTGTGAAGATAAGATTTCAAAAGAGTTTGGCAAAAAGGGTTTCGGACCTTTCGCTTGATTTGAGAAAAATAAAAAGTACTTAAAATTATAATTAATTAAGTCAGAAATAACGATACAAAAAAGTGAAATTTGAATTTAATTTCTATTTTATTATTTTGTGAGTAATTATTTTACGAGTATATCAATATACCCACGTTAGAAATTGAACAAAGGCCTTTTATCAACAATCTAAATTTATAATATTTGTATGAAACATATATTAGAGGGAGATTACGATATTGTTATGCGATAAATAAATTAAATAAGATGATTTTTTGGGAGCACACATATTTTTACGTACACATAATTTTATTTTGGGATCATTCAAATTTGATTTCATATTTTAGCAACAAATCCAATTTTTTTAAAAATAATACTCATATTCTAATACAATCTCCAGTTTCTTTCATTCTCATTATAATCTCTTCTCCATATCTTTTTTCATGTATGTACAATTAATTTTTTATATTACACATAATAAAAAGAATACATTAAAATAGGAAAATTATTGTGTGGCGCTCTGCTCTGACATGTAAATGAATTATCTGTAATATTTTTATTGTTTTAATAAAATTATGAAACGTGATATAGTTATGATTCAAATTTTAAATATATATAAAAAATATATTTTTTATATATTCAACCTTCATACACAAACATCATTTCCACACTTTCAACTCCTACTTTCCTCTACCGACAATTTTCAGCTTTTTTCACACATGATGCCCTATGTATATGCATACATACAAGCCAGCACAGGGGAGATTACATCTCAAGCAATTTTCAAGATCTTATGTTTTATTCATTTTTTCAAAAAAGTCAGATGGTCGATGAAAACCAATAAGTTATGGCTTATTGCTAAACTTCATTAGATCGATCATTTTATTGATATTTATCAGAGTTAAAAAAATACATCAATATTAGACAAAAAAATTAGAATTTAATTTGATATGAACACTATATTTGATTAAAATAGTAAGATATGAAATGAAAAAAGTATGAGGAGGAATGCATGGAGCATTATTAATGAAAGTAGTTAGATAGTAGGTGGAATCTTATAATAACTTCTCCCTCAATAATGGGGAGTTTTGACTTTTTGGGATCCCATAAGAACTAGGAAGCTTCCCCACAACTTCTTTAAGGAGTTGCAATTTCTTTTGGACCTTTTGAGATGCTAACAGTGAGTGAGTGAGTGAGTGAGTGAGAGAGAGCATATATAGAAAAACAGACATCTCTAACACAACCACCTTAATGAGTAGAGTAATAGAATAAGTGTGATTGGAATGATTAAGCATTCACATGGATACCCTCATAATTATAGCTCTTGCAATTGTCACCTTGATTATTACTCCATATAATAGAGTTAAATTTATCGTGTGTATGCCGATAAGGTAAATTTTTTGAATTCGTAGATGATGTATTTAATACTAAGGTAGAATTAATCATAGGTTAATCACGTTTCTCAAAATCTCTTGTCTTAAACGAGGTGACTATAACATATATACTATTTAATAAAGGCCCACATTAATTTTCAAGTATGATTTGACCCGAATAATGGATCCGGCTGATTAGTCCAACGGTCCAAAAATCAAAATTTGAAAGTTCGCAATAACAATAGCAAATGAAATACCAAGAACATCATTTCAAATTTCAAATATAAAAAAGAAAAATAAGATACTGTTAAATCCATCTATTCATTCATTCAGCAATATTAAAATTACACCTCCCACGACCCAAAATGTAAACTAATAATCAACCTCCATTTACTATGCAAATTACCAGAAAAAATGGAGCTACATGAACAGAATCAAACCAGCTAACAAGATCACCATTAAAGTGAGCCCTAGTTTGTTACTAGTGCTATGTTAGTAGAGTGGAAACAGCCTACTCATATATTATATTTGCAGGAAGGCTGATTCTACTCCATCAAAATTCTACCTTCCATACCACATTACCCATGCCGTTGTCACGAACACTCTCCAACGCCGAGACTTTAGCACTACGTGCTGCTGCTGCGACCGCCCGTTGAGAGGCTGTTTCGCTTATGTTAGAGCTTGATCTCAACTCAGCTGGTGGGATGAAGCAGTCCATGGAAAGGCCAGGAACATTGAAGGCCACCTCTTCTATCGTCCACGCCTCCTCCATCCTGGTTTTTGAATGGCTCATCGCCATCTCCCCAAACCGGAAAAGGGTCACAACGGAATGCCCCGAGTGAGCAACCATGACTCCTTCAACGGGGCGGTAATCATCCATGTAGGAATTAGTGGTGGTCTCCCAGTACACGGCTTCCCCTCCGTCGGATTGCTGTATGCGCGTGAGGTGTGAGTCCTCCATCTGCACGAGAAGCCCCGTTTTCTGGCTGAAGTACCCAAACAAGACGTGGCGTATAATCTCAGCCAGCCCTTCGCTCCTTGCCTTCAATGTCTGAGGATCAGCAACAACTTTCAGAATGAAGCACTCATCCCCATTGATACTCTTCTCCCCAATGCAGACGGCATTTGCGAACATACTAGCAGTAGTCCTCGGATCCAGCCCCTTCACAATCAAACACAAGAACCCTTCAATACAATCACAATACTAATTAAGGAATTGCAACATTGTGAAAAAGGCATTAAGCTTGAACCTGAAGGGTGCGGCGCAGGGGTCTAACAGGCCCCTTTGCAGTGTGTGCACCGAGCCACGGAGTGTGCCTCCACACGAGCTTCCCGTTGCAGCCAGCGTGAACTTTGCTACCCCCAACGGCAAGCTCAACATACCACATATCCGGATTCATCTGCCATAGGACGAAGCTGCCGGACTCGGCAGCTCTGGTGGTATTCCTGTTCTTCACCACCTTCGTTGCGGTCTCAAACTCGGATGCTATCATCTTTAGCTTCCCTAGTGTATATGCATTCTTGAAGCTCTGACTTCTGTGCCCTCCTGAAGCAGCGGTGTATTGCTGCAGAATGTACTGTGCTGAAGATGTTTCCTGCAAATTTGCAATACTTGATTATTCTCTAGGAAAGAATGATAACCGTGCTTGCTCCATTTTAAAAAAGGGGGCTTTATAGAAGAATCAGCATCAAATTTTTGGTTTGCTTTTGATCAGGAGGCACAGATAACAAGATTCTAATTACATTGAAACTAAATCCCAAGACTGCAACACTTACTTTATAGCCAAAAGGAAGAATTACCATGACTGAAAAGATAAATCTCTCCCAAACCAGTAAAAGAAACACTATCACATATGCTCCACATAGCAGTAAAATAGCTAAAAAGTGAGCAATCAATCCCAACAAGTAATAAGGATTGAGTAACAGTTACTATTCTAGATGGATTTCATCTTTTTTTAGTGGAGAATATAAAATCTGCGTAATTCCTTTTACAGTCGGTGTTATATGCATGCAAAGAAAGAAAACAGAGAGAGAGAAAAGGAAATAGTACAATTGGAGTGTCTTTAACACTGAGATGAGGCAGAGGATCAGTGGTGCTAACGTGCACCGGCGCGAGCGGCGCACCCATAACCCCCAGCAGCAGCCTCAAATCAGAGGTTTTGTTCCCATACCCACTCTCGCTAACGGCTACGGAAGGACTGCGGCTAAGTTGGCCGAGGACCCATTGGCTAATACCCGACCCGACCCGCTTGGACCCGACAATTTCGGCGCCATCCGGATCCGGTCCCTCCATCAACGGTGCCAGAGCCTCCCCCGCCGGCCTCAGGCTCCCCGATCTCGGATTCACCGGCTCGGGGTAACTCGCACAGACCTTCTTCCGGCGGAACATACCCGACATTGGCGAAGCAACCCGACCCGCACCCTTTCCCCGCGACCTTGCCGGAGATAACCCTCGCGCCACCTCCTCTTTCAACGCCGAAAAGAAGCCTTGTTTTTTCTCCATTCTAACTAGACTAATGTGAATGCGACTATATATAGAAGGAAGGATTACGCTATGCAGGTGACAGTGACACCATTCGCTGAGGGCTTCCGTTCTCGCAAGAGAGAAACAAGAGCTCAGTTTAGAGAGAGAAATTAGTTAGAAATGGGAAGTAAGAGTAAACAAGTGACAGTGAGGATAGCAACGTTATTTAAAAATCAAATTAGTTGTTCTTGTTCAAGTAGAGGAGAGAGTGTAGCTGTCCAAAGCAACTGGTAGAGAGAGAAAGGGAGTGAGAGTGAGCCCTGCTTCAATTGTGGGCCATCCCGACATCATTATAAAAGACTCGAGCGAGTTAACTCACCCTCCCCAAGTGATTCAAGTTCAACCATTAAAATATTATTACTGCCTCTCAGTGCTTAATAATAATTCACTTTGATCAAAAAGTTGTTACCATTTTGATCAAAATGAGTCGTTAGTAACGGAGACTCTGTTATTAAACAATTACTATCTTACAAGGACATCAAATAGTACCATATAATATACTTCCTCATCCATAAAATAGCTTTTCGTTTTGACCGGACACGAATTTTAATAAATGATTTAACTTTAGTAGATAATGTATGTAGTTAGTGAAGAATGAGATCCACATTATTGATGATATGTAGTGAATAGTGAGAGTAAGGGACTCAGATTAATGATGATACATAATGAGTAGTGAACGGAGTAGTGATGCCAAAAATAGAATGTCAAAATGGTAAGATACTTTGTGGACGAGACTTATTACTTTCTTTTTACTTCTTCTAAATGAAGTGTATATGTATGTGTGTATTATTTGAGAACATGTCTCATCAACGGGGTATGTAGATGATTCTGTTTCACCACCAACCATACGATAACTTTATAAACCGACTAATCAAATTTTAAGATACACGTGATGTTCTACATTATTAATGTAGTGATTGTATATAAAATATAGATAAATATTGATCATGATTATTGTCAAAATCTCTATGTTACAAGGTCAAGCAAAGCGCGTTAAACTTTTTGAGCAATGATATATTTAAATCAAATCAAATTGAATCCAGCTAATGTATGATTCCCATTTCCCAATCCAGTAAGAAAGAAAAAAAGAGACATAAAAGTCGCAATGGAAAGGACAAATTATTGTTGAGCAATACTTTGTTTTTATTATAACAAACAATTATGAATTGACCTAGATTCCTAACATATTGTGTTTCTTGATCATATATATGTGTACATTTCATAGAACCTAATTCTCAATTATGAAATTATTATATGTGGGTGGATTAGTTAGATCACTAATTAATGAGGTTTTATAATTTGAGTGATAAAGACAAAGGTCCTAAGATATTAAGTTAGGTTTTATTGAGTGTACGTCAATATGTGGGTAGTTTTTTTTATATAATACAAATGTGTCTTAAACGTTAATTGAAATGATTAAATTTAACTAGATGATATGTTGGGCCGATGTTACATCACACTCCATGATATTGGTAGCAAAATTAAGACTTTATTAAAAGAGAGGAAAATAGTTGAGAAATGATGAAACTTGTCTTCTTAATTTATAACATGATTTTATGTGGGTCTAAGTCTAACGACCTATTTAACAATACAAGTCCGCTCGGCTCAACAATTTATAAGTACATAGTAAACTTGTCTTCTTTTAACCCAAAATAACTAAACATAGTCGCATGTCATATCCCACAAATAGACATTACATTACATGTATACTTATGTTCAACCTAAAACGTGTGTCTAAGGTATTGTAATTAAATAAAGTTTGTAGTACATAGTAAACTAACCATAGTTGTATCTCACGGAAGGCTTACAGAATAAATATTTATAATTAAGTCCTAAATATTCTATAAATAATGCAAACAAGTAGATAACTAAAAGCAGAACATATAAGTAAACTAAATAATGAGAATCCATTATAAAGTTCTAGTATGTGAACATATGCCTCAATCATCTCATGTCACGACTACTCATGCATTTATTTATTGATCTATAATTCTCAAAAGCTATCTAAATTGTTAACTTTCGCATTCATAATTAGATTATGACTCCAACTCTCGTATTAAAATCACACAATTAAAAATTAAAGATAACAAATTAATACGTTTCCGATTATAACCGAAATTGATTGTACTTTAATTCGATATAAGGATTATCTCTCGATCACACCCTACGTCTAATGAATTGCAACGGTGATCAAGCGACACAATTTAATAAGAATAATCCAATCAACAAGCATGAGCAACAATAAACATAAACAATAGATTAAGAAATCCACAAATCAGTAGAGATTCAACTACCCTATCCAATCATATGATCATCAAGCAAGTAATCAACATAGATACACACCGACGACCACACTATGTGGATGGAGCAATTGATTTCCACCTTAATCCATCTTCCCCAAAGGTAAAATTACCATAAGAGTACTTCCAAAGAGAGTTCTAAAGTTAAAATATTCGAGTTATATTCTAATGAAATGAGAGAGAGAGAGTTCTAATAAAAACCCATCGAAAACCGCGACCCAGCGAGCGCTGGCTTCTTGACTCTACCGCACAAAATCTGCAGGCCTAGCGGTCACTAGCCTGTGCTCTATGAATTTCTAAGCTCTGCAACCTAGCTAGCGCTCGCTAAGTTGCAAGCTTGCTTCCTACGTGTTGTTTCTCATACCGTGCAATTTTCAGCTCATTCCGCTTCACTCGACTTTGCTCATACGACATAATCGGCACCAATTCAGCTCCCATTTGTCCTTCATTTCACCTACCTACACCAAACACAAAAACAAAAAAAAAACTGACGTAATATGAACTAAAAAGACATGAAAACACTACAAACTAATAACTAGACTTAACGACACAAAGACTAAAAACATAACAAAAACAAGATAAACAATGTACATGTTTTTTTTTTTAAGTAATTGATGGTATAAAAATAAACTAATTAAATTACATAACTATGTTCATTATGGAAATGTACCTATGCAATTTCAATAAATAAACAAGTTAGGGTGTTCAATTACTTAAGATTAGATTAATCCGTGATTAATCGCGATTGATTTGACCCGTGATTAGTCGAGATTATTTTTATTATAGGGGGGAGGCTAAGACAAATAACCTATGACTAATACTGCATAACATTATATTACGATTTAATTAAGGACCCTATCCGATCCAACCAAATATTTTATAACAATTAGTATAAAACTAAATCATGGATAGACTATCCATCCAAACCCTCCCTTACGAGTATTTTTTTATCCTTCATCTTAGAAGGGAACCGTAATAGTCTTCTCAAAAACCTAATTGTGTGTGCCTATTGGTAGCCTACTGGTAGAGCTGTCAAATTTGTCGGGCCCAACGAGCCAACGTTTCTTTTTGGATCGGGCCAGCCCAGAAATTTGATGGGCCAGCAAAATCTTAGTCCAACCCAGCCTTTTACGGGCCACCGAGCCAAAAAGGCCCATATAATATTTTATTTTTAAATTAATAATTTTGGTGTCCAAATAAATTATTTAGAGTAATGAAACGACATCTACAAAGCTACAGTATTAGTGATATTTGATTTATTAATAGTTATAAAATTAAATATTATGTAAAAATTATTATTATCAAAATAAAATAAAGATGGAGAGTAATAAAAAAAAAACACATGATATTATTTTCCTAAAACAAAAGTTACAAAACAAATAGCATAAAATTTAGTCAACCCTAAAATTAACTTTCTAAATAAATAAAATATATATACTTAATTACGTGCCTAATTGGCCCATAACTTATAGGATTTTTTTGGCCCATAGATCGTTTGGCCCGTCGGATCATCGGGACGGGTAATTTAGGCCCGAAATTTTTTGGGCCATCAAATTTTGAACCCAACCCAACCCTAAATGCGAGTAGGCCGGGCCAGCCCCGGGCCGATTTTGACAGCCCTACCTGCCGGTAGCAAATTATGTCCAAGCAATAAATTTGGAATTTTCGGATGTTTTCGGTAACTAAATTTATAATTTAAAATTTAATGTAATAAATAATTTAAAGAAGAAATTGTAATTTATTTGAAAATCATGACCTAAAAATAGGCCCATTAAGGTCAGTGTATGGGCCTGGCGTGGTGATTATGTACCCTGTATATTTCCATCCCTTTTATTCAATGAAAAGACAAATTTATCCTTGGAAAAGAATAAAACAACGAAAAGGGCAAAAGATATACATATAGAGTAGAGTACTAATAAGAGAGTATAGACGAAGAAAGGAATTCGGCTAAAACCCTAAATTGTTGTGCAGCAAAATTGGGCGGCGCCGACGAGGAGTGGGAGAAGTATCTATCGAAATAGAAAGGAATTGGCGATGGGGAAATCGATCAGATCGAAGAGGGAGAAGAGGCTTAGGGCTATAAGGAGAGAGATGGTGGAGCCTATTTACGAAAACAAAGACGCCGCTAAACTCGCCGCGCAGGAGGCTGCCCTCGCCGCTCCCAAGCTTCCTGTTAAGCCAACTCCATCCGCAATCGAAGATGACAATTCCTCTATCGCCAATATGGAGGTCGAGGATGCTGATGCTAAGCACACCTCCAAATTCCTCAAGCCCATGGGGAAGAAGCTCAAGAAGAAGATTAAGATCAACAAAAAGAAGTTTCAAGGCAAGGGCAAAATTAGAAGAAAGAACATCTAATTTTTACACATGTCCACCTCTTTGTTGCTTTCCTTTTTGTTTCATTATATCTATCAATGTTTTGTTACTACCTCTTTGTTTCGATAGTTGATTTTGTTGTGGAGAAAAATAAAATGACTCGTACTAATGCTTGATTTATACGTGTGAGGTATCATGAATATCTGGTTAAGGACCATTGGTAGCAGAGGTGTTGATATTGGTAGATGATTCGTGCTTTGCATATTGATTAGCATTGTGGTGTTTTATTAAATAATTTTAGTCATGGCATTAGTAATTTATGATTAAATGTTGGTTCAATGCCCACCTCTCAGCACAAATTAGTGCTCACTTGCTTGCATCACTGGTGTTAATGCACCCTGATTTTCGGTTGTTGTCAAGTGCCAATTGAGTTTATTAGCTGGAACCAAACATACTTTATATTGATTGGAAATTTGTATGACAAATATTACAGTCCACCAAACACAATTATCTTCTCAGTTCTTTTTTATATGGATTAATTGAGTGTTGGGATAATGTTAGCCCAACCTAACTTGAGTAAATGAATGTTGGAATTAACTTGCCTGGTGTCCGTCTGAATTCTATTTCTTTGAAATACATATATTGTTCATTGGGCCGATATGGGCCACCAAGTTAAAATCTATAAACACGTAAGAGTTGCAAAAACGTCACTTAAGGTCGAAAGACCGAAGTATCACTTGAGCAAGTTTACAAACTTTAAGGCTACGTTATCTTTTCTTTGAGTGATAAATTTTATCATCAAAGAGAACACAACCTAAGTATATAAGATAATAACACACATGTAAAAAAGACATCCCCAGAATATAACATGTAAGGGAATGGAGGTAACAGTAAAAGGAATTTGGATTTCCGAACTAAAACCAAATTAAACAAGCATATTTTTATCAGCTTATATTGATCTCTAGTGCATACTTAATTAACACTGATTATTAGGAAAACCAACTTAATTTGGAATTGGAGTTTATAAATGAAGCACTTATACATAGTACAGCTCTCTTATTCATGACTAGCTAGGCCATGCATATATATGCATGATATTATTATATCTGAATTATTTAGAAACGGCGTCGTTCGTTGCTCCAATGCGGCAACGAGGGGCTGAAGTGCGTGGAAACAACCCTCGAATCCAGAAGTTCTGCAATGGGAGCAAAGCTAACGCACCTCGGCACTTTGTACTGATTAATTGACGCCCCCTTCGTTATCGCGTAATCCATCAACTCCTCAAACGTTCCGTTTCGCACCACTCGGATCTCCAACGCCCCGATCGACTTGTCGGCGACTCGCCCTTGTCGGTACACCGAGTTCAACGATTCCTCCATCGCCAAGCAGCACTGCTCCAGCACCTGCTCGCTCGGCGTCTCGCCCGACTCCGTCACCAGTAGCTCCCAGTATATCACGTAGTGTCCCGGCACCGTCTTGGTCTCCACGCGGCTCGTGTACTCCACCACGCTCGTCTTGAATGCCTTCAGTAGCACCGACGCGTTGGCCACCGCCGCCTGCAGCTCCGACTCGTCGGTCTTGTCAGAGTCGATGCTGAGCAGCACGTTCTTCCGCCTCACGAACTCGAACTGCGGGGCTGAGTTGTGGAACCCCGCGACTCGGAGGATGTCTCCCACTCGGTAGCGGCACAGCCCGGCGTACGTTGTTATCACGAGTTCGTATTCCTCGCCGAGCTCGACGTCGGCCAAGTCGACGAGATCGAGGTGAGTGAGGCTCGCCGAGTTGCTGGGTCGGTGCGGCAGGAACTCGAAGTAGGCCATGTTTGGCATGATGGTGTAGGAAACCTCGGACGGGTCGCACATGGGCTTCAGATTCAGTCCGAAGTAACACTCCGACGAAGCGTACATGGTGCAGGCTTTGGGCAAACCCCCGCTGTAATAATCAAGAACGGGGATATATTGAGCCATCGCACCAGTAACGATCACGTCAAGATACTTTGTGTTGGGCCAAATTCTTGTAATAATTCCCTCCCAACTGTCCTTCTCGCATTCTCGCCTAATAAAGTGGGCCAGATCTGGGTCGGGGCGCATTATTCGGGCCATGCATTCACGGACCGACGTGTCGGTGACATTCGGGTCAAGCGAGCCAGTTCGGATATCATGGGCGAGCCGCTTCCAGTTGAGCTGAAGGAACCTGATGGCCCGGGTGAGGCCCGAGGCGAATACCGCCCCGACCCGGAGAACTTGTTGGCGCTGGTAGAGGCCGCATAGCATTTGAACGTACATGCTTTGGGTGGAATCCTCGCAGAGGATGGCTTCGTTAGGACTGGTGTACACGTTGAACGGGTCGTAGGGTCGGGTCTTGAAGTGGTCACTTTTGTAGTAGCTCGTGAGTACGGGCCGGGCCAGTAGCCCTCCCGGAGTCTCTGTCTCTGACTTTATGAAGTAAAAATAGAGTCCTTTTCCTTTGTCCAACCCTTTCACGTACCTGTTCCATCATCAACACATGCAAAATTTAGCAAATTACACTAGATTTTTGAGTTATTAATTTGTTAAATTAAGAATAGTTAATACTGACTGGTTCATAACAGGCATTAGAAGACTGTATAGAAGCTGACGGCGATCCAATTCTTCCTTGATAGTTGGCATCAGCTTTCTTTCACCAGCTGAAGTTCCAGAACTGTTCAAACACAAAATCATCAAACGAAACACAGAAACAAATTCATACCAACTTGAATAAAATTAAAAGGAGACCTGGTTAGGAATTCAGAGATGGGGTGAGCTGAGCCTGATAGAATGGGAGAGCGGTCGCCATTGGCGATTCTCTGAATCAAAGGCTGAATATCTTGGTAGGTAATCATGGGAACTTTGGATTTGAATGTTTTCCGATCGGTGGCGCCACGGAGGTTGAAAGCATTGAGATATTCAGTTTGGGCATTTTGGGAGAGGATTTGAGCAAGCACGTGTTCCTGCACGGCATCTGCATTTCTCGTCGTCTCTTCAATAAAGTGAATCGCATTTGCGTCGGTGGAGGCAGCAGCTAGTGCCATTGGTGGCAAAAACCGTTTGAGGGTTGTAGAGGGTGAAAGAGGGGATGACGATGATGATAAGTGAGGGAGAGATGAAGAGAGAGTATGCATATATATATAGATGAAATGAGATATGAGAGAAAAATGGTACGCAGCGAGCATTACCAATAATACGGAGTGACGTTATCATACTCCTCAGGTGGGACCGACATGACGAAAGCATTGCGGTGGGTAGGGGTGAGCAAAAAATAATAAAAAACCAAAAATCGAACCGAACTGAACCGATAATTTCGGTTCGGTTTTTTCTTTTTCGATTTGGTTTCGGTTTTGATTTTATAAAATTTTGATTTTTTGGTTCGGTTTCGGTTTTGACATCAAAAAAACCGAAATACCGAAACCGAACCGAAACATATTATTTAATAATTATTTATTTATTATTACTTATTAAATAATTATTTAATTAATATTACTTATTAAATATATAAATAGATATTAAATATTACTTATTAAATATATAAATATATATTAAATATTACTTATTAAATATGTTTTTAATAATTATTTATTAAATATTTTCCAGTTTCAATTTTTTGGTTTTTAACCGAAACCGAACCGAAAATTTTCGGTTCGATTTTTTTTCGGTTCAAGATTATTTCTGTTCGATTTTTTTTCGATTTTCATTATTTTTTCGGTTCGGTAACCGAACCGAACCATGCTCACCCCTAGCGGTGGGAGTATTCTACACGTCTTGCAGGGTTGAAGAGAGACATGGCGACCCCACTGTGCTTAATGGGAAGGGAACACGTGGGACCCGCACTGCCATGTCATTGCACTTTCTCAATTTATGTTGTCCCATTTTGAAAGTCAATTCAGCACCAAGATAAGAACACTCAAGCTTCCATGTTTTAATTATTCAATGCAAACTCTATTTACAATTGCGAATTGTATATTAATTTAATTTGATAAAAATATATTAATTACAAAAAAATATAAAATAAAATTTGCATTTTGAATTTATAAATTCATGACATTTTGTAGTTTATTATAATATTGATTTTAATGTTTTATTTTAGTATTAATTTTTTGGATAGTTTGATATTATAATCAACAGTTAACCATGAGCAACTCTACTTGAACGTGTTATTCATAGGATATATTGCTGTTAATTCTTCTATAAAAAATTGAGATTACTTAGTTTGTGGTCGTTGTTTCACCGTGCGTGAGACAAACTGCGAAACATAATATAAAGAGAGACGCGAAATTAGTAACTCAGTTCGACGTGGGAACACCTACGTCTGGAGACTTCGAATCCGAGAGAACAATTCACTATTAAAGAGTTTCAGATATACAAGAAATCTTTATCACTAGATTTCTTCTCACCCGTCTACACTCTTACACTCTTCCTAAGTGGACTTAAATTGGTCCACACTACCCATATATATATATGTTTTATTTGAACTTCAAATGTCCCCAATAAATCAACAATTAGTTTAGGAGATAATTGGTTAAAAATATCCCAAAATATTGTTATTGAAAATTCTAATTTAAATTTTCTAAAATTTCTCTAACAGAAGTGTGTCTTGGAAAGTAAAACGAACTCTGAAACAAATTGCACAGTTATACATAAATCGCCAAAAAACAGTGTATTATACATGCACTCACAAAAATGATTTTTATTACTGTATTAACAATTGTTTCTAAATATATAATACCTACTAGATAAAGAAAGTAATATGAGTTTAATTAGACGAATATATTTCAGTACAAATTTATTATAATCGTCACTTCAATGTATTGACAATTTCTAGTATAAAAATCATAAATAACTTTGAATAATAACAGGTTCGGCTTGATTAGACTTTTCTTGATGCTTAAATAATTGTTTAGATTGGAAAAAGTACTGAGCGATTAGAGCTAATTAAGAGTGGAATAACAGCTTAATTAGCTCGATTTCAAAGTAAACCCCCATAATGAGAATATTGACAACGATGTTACACTTAAAAATGACTACACTTTCAAAGTAAATTAGGCATATTTGACAATGGCATCCATTAATTTATTATTCACGAAACCAAACTAATAATTTTCTTGCACAAACGAAACAATTTTGTTGACGAACACTAGTATGTTAATTTGATCCAGTCAATTATAAATTGTTGGTAAATTTATGACTCTATCTATGAGTTCTAGTTTTGCACGATTGCTATGAGAAATAGATTTTATTAGTTAAGGAAATTCGTTGCATCGGATCTAGTCTGACTTCATGTCATTTAAATGATAAAACAATAATAGGATAGGATAAGGATTTGTTTCGTTTTATAAGTGATATTAAATATGGAACAATAAAATTGAAACCATTTCCCACTTTTAACACAACCTTCCCAATATTCTATTATATAATCACCAAGAATAAATATTAATATCTGATAAAAGGTTATAATAGCTGTTTAGATATGACAAAAGACCAACTAACATTATCTAGTGGGAATTAATTATAATTTAATAGTGCTATAATATTTAATAATTTAGCATATTACATGCACACACACATATATATATATAAATATGATACTTTGCGACAAAATTTTATTCCTCTCCTCCTTATTTAGTTGTGCATTTGGTCGGTAATTTGTATATAACAAAAGATAAAAAGAGTTGCTACTTTCTAAAAATAAAGTTGAGTTAATTGAAATAAAATAGAAAAGAGAGAATAAAATTTGAAAATAGTGCAAATTTTAATTTATTTTATGTGTCGTAATTCACATTTTAGTAAATGTACGTATTGAGATATTATCTGAAAAGAAAAAATGCACGTAATAAAATGGAAGGCCAGTACTACCACTAAAAGTGACATAGTTTGATTAAATTTATAAGAGTGACATAGTTTGATCAAATTTATAAGAACTTTCCGTACTTTCAATATATAAATTGTTAATTATAATTAGAACTGTCAAAATTAGCCCAAAAAGGTCCGACTCGATGGGCTTATCCGGCCCACCCGTAAGTAGGGTCGGATTGGGTTCAAAATATAAAAGCCTAAAAAATTCCGGATCAAACTAGCCTGACCCATTGGCCCGATGTGCTAAAAAAGTCCGGTGGGTTCCAGACCAATTTGACCTGCTATGCTTTTATTATTATTTTGATTTTATTTTACAATATTTAGCATACATTGCTCTCATAATGATTATATTTTTAATATTTTATAATTTAATAAATATTTATTTATGATAATATTTTTATACCATTTAAAAATAGTACATTTTATTTGATTTTATTACAAAATTATGTGTGTACTCTACTTAATATTAAAATAAAATAACAAACCTACATAGATACATTAAATATAATAATATCTTTTTATTTATTTTATAATTTTAAAAAATATAATTCATCCATATATATTTTAAATTTATAAAAATAAAATTTTAATTCATGGGTCGATTTGGCCCGTTGACCCGTAATGGATGGGTATGTGCTTGGATTTCAGCAGCCCGCACTAATTTTGAGTCAGCCCGACCCAACCCGTAATACGACACTAGCCCGGTGGGCTTGGCTGGGCCAACCCGGCCCGGACACTTTGACAGCTCTAATTATAATATAATATAATTAATAAAAAACAACTCATTTGAATAAAAACATATACATGTTTATATTAGGTACATGAGAGGACTAAATCTCATTTACTACTACTTTAGAGGTATGGAAAAACAAAACTTCCCTAATTTAGGACAATATTTTTTATAACACTATATGTTGGAACATATGTAGGAAACAAGTGGGGCATGCATTCTTCAATAGTTTTGCTATACACCAGACACTCATTTATTGCAAATGCAGTGCTCTTTTTTACTCTCATTTTTCAAAGGCCATAAGATTATTTCTTTTCTGTATAGAATTAAGTCTGTAAGAATTGTACACCCAAAAAAAAAAAAAATATAGTGTCACTTCACATGTAAGGCGTATTAATAACATTAGAACACAAAATGAAAAGTTGGTTGTAAAAAGAATTTACGTGTAGTAATAAAATAGACCAAACACCAATTATTTAGGGATGGACATACTATTTATCATCAATTGCAACCGACAATAAGTGTTCCAAAACGTTACACGTACAAAATGTTTGGGGAAGAAATTGAAAGGCTAAGAGCATGAAGGGGTTAGGGGTCCATCCAATTTCAAGAAGAATTTGCACTTTTCTTCTCTCAATAATTGATTTGATTCTTCAAATTAATTAATTAATTAGTCCAATAAAACAATTAATGTGGTCTCTCAAAAATCAAAACTGGTACTGTACTGGCAAGAATAAACAAACGTGTGCATTTATTAAGATATGTATCGAATTACAACTTTCCGTGTTTCACGTTTTCCTTTCTCACTATAATTATTGTGATAGCTACAAACATTAGAATTTATTAATTTTCAATAGAATTGAATTATTAATCTTAATTAGAATTTATTTCATTGCAATTCTGATTAACTAAATTATTCGTGATTTAGACTCAAAGAAATAAGTTTCACTATTGTGTTCATATTTGTTTGAGCTCGTCGGCCCTTTCAAGTTACAATATTAATATCATGTAAATGTTTGTATATCCCTCCATAAATTAAAATTAGAATAAAAATTATTAGATGGGCTTGGGCCTAAGATGGGCTTTTGTGTTATCAAACTAAAACGAAAATAAGATGGGCTTTACTCAACAAGAATCTATTTGTTTCATTTTTGGGCTTTTCTTTGGAATTTATAGTGTTTAGAAAAAATGGTTACTTTATATTAAAAATACCAAGATAAATCCCATTACGGATTTCTCATCTCCATTTGTTTATATTTTAGATTAGACAAATATGAAAATTAGAATATATAACCTCAATTATGCTAAGAATAATGGTCAGAATAATTAATAGCTCCGCTCCTTGAGGATAAGAACTTATTCCTTTATTAAAAAATATTTTTAAAAAAGAAAAAGAAAAAGTTGTTTCCTAATTTGGAGTTATAGGAAAATTGTCATTAATGGTAGAACAAGAGAGGTAGGTGTAGGTGGGACTCAATATTATGAGCATTTATCTTGATAGGATATGGCCCATCAGTAAGGCCCAACAGAAGCCCATTAGCGGACCAGTCCAAGAGCAGCTCGGCCTAGTAGCACTTCGGCCCATGAGAGCAGATCGGCCCAATAGCTCGGCCCATAAGCCCAGTTACCTCGGCCCACTTGGTGTAACCGCCTCTAAGTTATCTATAAATAGTCTCTCAAGCTAGATTAGAGGGACACACACACATTCGGTAATTGTTATTTTTCAAGTCATAAATATATCAGCTCTCCTCTCCGTGGACGTAGACTTCATTAAAAGTCGAACCACGTAAATCCCGTGTTATTACTTTCTTCACCTCGTATTATTTCACCTCGAAAATTAAGATCGATCACTGGCGCCGTCTGTGGGAACGTTATAAATTTTGTAGATTCGATCAAGATTTTCCGAAGTGAACACAGGATGGTTAGATCTACCCGCTCTACCGCCATAACTGCTGCTGCTAAAGGAAAGCAGAACCAAGCCGAGCTGCCCCCCGTACCTGCCGATCCACCTCGTACTTCTACCAACGAAGGGGATGTACGTCAGGTACAACCTAATAGACAGCACTTACTCCGTCGCCGAACTCCGGAAGGCCATGTGGAGGACGTTCACTCGAACCGATCTCACGATTCTATCAATAGCGGAGGGCTGAATCAGGATAACCAACGAGGAAACACCTCGCTCCAACCTCAGCTCGGAGATGCGCTCAAAGCGTATCTAGACCTTCACGAACAAGACTTCCTCAAATTTGCCGAACAGCATCGGCAACGAGACCTGAACGAGGAAGATAGAGCGGGACCATCACGACAACAACCTCGTCCCTCAAACCAGATTGTCGAGAGAAGAAATGACGAGGTCCCCAGGAGACAGCATGATCGTCGAGAAAACACTGCCTCACCTCGGCGAGGTTCAACTTCGCCTCGTCAAAACGTCGTCCCTTCCCGACGTGACGAGGAGTACCGAAGAGAGAGGGCACCACCTCGTCGAAACGTCGACCATTTTCGACGTGACGAGGACGACCACAGAGAAGGGAGATTCACTGTTTACAGCCGAATCGCTACTCCCTTTACCAACAAAATTCTCTATACTCCGCTTCCATCAACATATAGAGTCCCACCTATCAAACCCTACAATGGTTCCTGTGACCCGAGCAACTTTTTGTCCCAGTACCAATACAACATGCTGAACCAAGGTTTAGCCGAGGACGTCTATATGTGCAAAGTCTTCCCCGAACTGTTGGTGGACAATGCACGAAAGTGGTTCGACAACCTGCCGCGCTGCAGCATAGGATCGTATGCCGACCTGCTGGATGCCTTTGAAAGACGCTTCTTCCAGAAAGCCGAAGCAAAAATGAGTTCGGCTCAACTCCTTACCTTGAGACAAGGACGAGGAGAATCAATCGACAACTTTTTGGCTAGATTTTACAATGAGAGCCTTAAGGTCGATCGCCTTTCGGACGACGTCCTCATCTCGGCATTTCAAAACGCTATCCACTCCGGCACTCTCTTCAGGGAGCTCGTAAAAGAGCGCCCCCAAACCTCCAAACAACTATGGAGGATCGCCGACACCTTTGCCGAAGCGGACGAGGCCGACCGGAAGAAAAGGGCAGTCGACCGACCTGAGAACCGCGAAAAGGGCACTTCGTTCTTAAACGAAGTGGCACCTCGGAAGCCTAAACTTCGTTCTTAAACGAAGTGGCACCTCTGAAGCCTAAACTTCGTTCTTAAACGAAGTGGCACCTCGGAAGCCCAAACTTCGT
>JAPKLX010000018.1:1445865-1592040 GCA_026898415.1 Leonotis leonurus | reverse complement strand
AACTTCGTTCTTAAACGAAGTGGCACCTCGGAAGCCCAAACTTCGTTCTTAAACGAAGTGGCACCTCTGAAGCCTAAACTTCGTTCTTAAACGAAGTGGCACCTCTGAAGCCTAAACTTCTTTCTTAAACGAAGTGTCACCTCGAAAGCCTAAACTTCGTCCTTAGACGAAGTGGCTACTCGAAAGTCTAAACTTCGTCCTTAGACGAAGTGACTACTCGAAAGCCTAAACTTCGTCCTTAGACGAAGTAGCTACTCGAAAGCCTAAACTTCGTTCTTAAAACGAAGTGGCTACTCAAAGCCTTAACTTCGTCTACAGAAAGAAGTTCGTCAAAACTTTGACCTCGTCTACAGAAGGAAGCTCGGCAATCACCTCGACCTCGTCAAGATCTTCACCTCGTCGATGATCTTCTTTTGAGGGGGGGATGTGATAGGATATGGCCCATCAGTAAGGCCCAACAGAAGCCCATTAGCGGACCAGTAGCACTTCGGCCCATGAGAGCAGCTCGGCCCAATAGCTCGGCCCATAAGCCCAGTTACCTCGGCCCACTTGGTGTAACCGCCTCTAAGTTATCTATAAATAGTCTCTCAAGCTAGATTAGAGGGACACACACACATTCGGTAATTGTTATTTTTCAAGTCATAAATATATCAGCTCTCCTCTCCGTGGACGTAGACTTCATTAAAATTCGAACCACGTAAATCCCGTGTTATTACTTTCTTCACCTCGTATTATTTCACCTCGAAAATTAAGATCGATCATATCTTTATGTCAATTTTTGGAAACACAAACAAGTGAATCCTTCTGCATTTTTCTAGCTAATTGTTAAAACACTTTCTAATAACTTCCTTCTTCTTCTTCTTTTTCTTTTTATTATATATATTTTTCTAAAATCTTTCCTTGGGGGACCAATTTTAATCAAGTCTTATCCGTTGCAAATGTTAAAATTTGGTACTACACTAGTTAAAGTAATCGCTTCATCATGCATTGTAGTAATATTTAAACTCTCTTTTATATGATAGTTCTACACTATATATGACTCTATATATGAGTGAGGTAGTGCAATATAGTGGCATGTGTTCATAGAGTCATTAATACATCCATTGACATATAAACTCATTGATATATTCTAGTTATAATACGTACACAATGACAATGAATTGACAACCTTTTTCTTTTGTCTAATTAGTGATTTTAGATTTGTTGGATTTTAGCGAAGGAAATGGCTTTAATCAATTCAAGTTATTGCATCATTTTTTATGCTGCTGCAGTATATATTATGTATTAATCGCAACCTCTTTGCAAGTACGTACAGTATTATGCATTATATAGTTAATAGTTGCATGTGTACTAAATTACTAAATTAATTTGAAACAAATTTCATGCATGCAGCACCTCGTTGATATTTTAGGGTTAATTTCCCTCTCTCATTTGACTCGATCTATGGTTTATAGTATTTACTTCAGTTGCTATTGAAAAGGGAAGATGCAAACAATGGGGGTGGAGCCATCTTCCATTTTTACCACATGCTTCAAAAAGAATGCTATACAGCTCAACTGCCATTATTATTTCTCTAATAGTGTTTTTTGATAAAGACAATTATTGCTGGAGAACGTAACTATATCGGCTCTTTGTTTCAGATATCAGACATATATATTATTGTTATTATTACTATTACTATTATTATATAATCCTTTTTTTGAAGGGGTTCATTACATGTTTTGTGATTAAAGACATCTGTTACTAGCTAATGAATAATTTAATTATGCTCTTCAAGAAGAAATTAAAATGTAAGGAAGTATACTGTCTGAAAAGAAAAACAAGTGTCTGTAGAATTATCTCAAAAATGAAGTGCATGTCTTGAAGAAAAGAATGACCAAAAGTTATCGTTCTTAAAGTTTGAAGAACATATTATTCCCTCATCAAAACCGATACTTTTCAAGCTTCTTTAATTTCCCTTTATATATAAGAACGTCTTATTTAGTATTCTGGACGATTTTCTGAAAATAGCAGAGATGGATAATTTTTCTGGATTTTCAGTCTTTACACAAATTTATAACTTGAACTGCAAACGTAGCTACATACAAACAACTTCATATAAATAAGCAGAAAATGCACTTCTGCAATAAAGTAGTAGTAGTGCAGAGTTTCACTGCCCTAGCTATATGTATAATATATATATATATGTAATATAAACAATGGCTGCACATAGCCAGCCCACTACAATACGTACGTAGTTACAACATCAACATGGGACGCCGCATAAACCTAAAAGGAAGTACAACTTATTATTGTTACAGTTTAAGGTTCAAATCAAGCACATGATCTGGATACGACCAACCCTCCTCTTGGCTCTGCTGTTGATTGCCCGATCTGAAACTTCCTGGCCACGTGGCATGCTGATCTGCTGCTTCGAGAATGAATCCGAAGCTCATGTCTAGCTCATGACTATACCTCCTTTCCATAGTTTCATGAGTGGGCGAATATTTTTGAATGTGTGAGTGTGGTTGCACCCCAAGAGATCTTGACATGGGCAGCATAGGCATCATCTGCCTCATGCTTTGGGACTGGTAGTGTCTCACTAGACCCCTCTCTCTCTTGTGTGCATTTTGATGGCCTCCCAATGCTTGCGAGCTGTAGAACTTTCTCCTGCAGAAATTGCAAGAGAATATCTTTGAACCATTGTTAGGCCTCATTGCTTCTGCACCCTCTCCATTGCTCATTCTCTTTGCTTTTGATGATGGGCCGTTTCTGCTTCTGCTCATCATCTTTAGATTTAGCCACTCTCCTTCATCGTCTTCTTGTTTCTCTACTGTTTCTTGATTTTCCATTCTTTTCTGTATCTTTCTTAGTTTGGGGTTAGTGATCTTGAAAAGGGTTTTAGATTGGAGGGATGGAATGGTTAATGGACTGAGAGTTGTATATATATTTATAAGGAAACTTATGAGTTATACTATTAGGGCACGGTTGGGTCAGAGATTAGATTAGCCCGAGATTAGCTAAGATTAATTCTGTCCATCCAACCAAACATCTCGAGACTAAATCATGATTAATTCATCCAACCGGACACACCTTATTATATCTAGGGGTCCTCGATACTTGTCCCCAGTGAGTATGTATGTATGCATGGTATTCCGCGAGGATAATGTGGTTGCTTCTGTTGAGCTTACGATACCCTACAACTCTTGGCATCAATTAATCCTTCTTATCTTTGGTGGCCACTTCAATTCCACCTGCAGATTCCACTGCACCTCTCTAGCTCTCTGTTCATTTTTTGGGGGAGGGTATAATTACTATACTAACAGTGCATATATGTATATACTGATGAAAAGGGTAAGGTTGACTATCAATGAACAAGGCCATGTTGTAGTCAAATCAAAGTCACAAGAGGTTTTGCTTGCCATCACGATTCTTGCCTACTTATTTTATACTGTATATATAATCACTTTAATCATCAAATTAGTTACTTAATAATTGGCGGACTGCATATTAACTGTTGATAACCTTTGTCTCTATATATACCTTTTGGCTGATTGCATGGTTATGGGTCCAATTAGAAAGAGATATATATAGTTTCCAGAATTAATACTTAAGAAAAAGAAATTAAAGAGTATAAGCAAGCTTAAGTTTGGGGTTAGTGCAGGTTGAAGAATTAAATTAATATATGATATATAGTTGGATGTGTTTTGGTACTGTTGATGGAAACAAAAGTCATATATATTGAAATGAAAGAATGTGATATTGGGAGTGGGAATTAAGCACTAAATAGTAATGGCGATAAGAGAACTAATGGAAAATATATTTGTGGGGCATTTGAAGCAGTTTTGTAACTTTTGTTTAGTTCTTTTCTGGAAACATGAGGATCTATATGTGGGACAACTTCTCTTTGGAATTCTTGTCATCTTTCTACTTCCACATCCCTTTAATTAATTAATTGTGTAATTAATTAATACCACTTGTTGATATTAAAGGATAGATCTCCTCTTGCTTCATTACACCTTCAAATCTTCCTAATTAATTATTCTCTTAAGTTTTAATTTGAACTTTAATAATTTCATTTTCTTCAAATTAAGTTTATAGCTATTGATAAGGGTTCACTATATTAATTAAGTTGGGATTTGTATTGATAGTATTAATTAATCTAGTTTGGGTTGTGGATATTTTGTCCATTAATTAAATGCTTATCACTAATGAGTTTTGGATGAAAACATAATAAGATTTGTGAAAGTGAGAGGGGTTTTAATTTGATAGTGAGAGGAGCACATGAGATGCATATTATTGTGATAAGATATGTTTTGGTGGTTTTTTTTTTTTTTTTTTTTCATATCTTGTATTGTACGGTACAGTTAAAAGGTTTGGAGTTTGAACAAATATGGATTCTATATATCATTTCCCATTGGTTTATTGCCTGCCTGTTTTTCCACATATATATTTTTCTTATTTTGCAAGTGTCGTGCCTCATTTTCACTCTTGATTTTATCACTAATTATCAAATTCCATAACACTAGTTATTATATTTACTGCACAATTTATTGATTGTAAATTTTAATAAGGAGAAATTTTTTTTGAAATGATGAATATACAATGTTGTTTTGTGATTTTAAATCTTCCACCATCTCAAGAAACTTGATTATGATGAATGCCAAATTATGTTATTTTGTGAGTACATGCATCTTCAAAGTCAGATTTCTCATGATTAATTTCTACTTTGCCCAAAATAATTGTATCTATATATTAATAATAACAAATAATATGAAATATAACAACTTAGATGAGAAATAATATTGAATGGCAGCAGCAGCAACCAGCATCTGAATTCAATGATGTGAGAGAAGAAGAAGCCCTTTATTATAACCACATGAATTTATTTTAATATTATGTTGTTAGTTATGATATTTTTGTATATAGTGGAGTAGTATTCAATAACATGCATCTGCAAAGGGCCCTCCATCCATCTCCAACCCAAACAGAACACTCATGCATAGTCGGCTTCGCTTCCTTAGCCTACACCACAAACATAATATATAAAAATAAAATTTGGTTTGATATAATAATATAGATAAGTCTTTTTCTTGGGCATGAGTCCAAACAGCTGGCATACGTCTAGTTCCTATAATTTTCTGCAGTATGATTGATGCATATACTAATATATAATACATGAAGTAGCTTAGCTTGTTCCAAAGAGAGTAAGTGAAGTAGCTTGTTCCAAGACTATGTATGATTATAACTGGTGGGGACGATTAGAACAGAACAGTATATGAAAGGACCCCTCTACAAACTAGTTTGGCCAATTAATGCAGAATTGTTCATGGCTCGATCATTAATTCTTTTTTCTTCTTTATTTTTTGCAACTTTATCATATAGTATCTATGCATTTCGATGATAAGTTTATGCTCGAAATGGTCAAATATTTATGATTGTGTTTCCCTATATCTATGGCTTCGCTTTACACGTTTATATTAGGTGTGGAGTTACTGTTTTTATGGTATCCACTTGAGAAACCCTCTCTAAGATGTTTGGACTTTAAATTTTAGAAAGATAAGTATGTTATGATGTAATTGATTTTCTTTGCCACTTACCATAATTCAACACCTCCAAGAATGCCTTATTTGATATAATTTTTCTATTCAAAACATGATATTATAGCAAGGATGAAGGATAAAAGTGGTACATTCAACGTAACATCAGAATCTTTGCAAATAGCCTGCTTAGCCAATCCCATATTGCAGAAATTGGCGGAGGCATTAGCTACAATACTAATCATGGAAAAGCGAAGAATGGAAAGATGAAAGAATTTACAAATCAAGAATTCAATTGGACAGTAACGCATCGCCATCGAAAGGAAACAATTTGATAGATTTCTTCTATTTGTTGTCCAATGGTATTTTATCCCATATTCATGTATAATGGCACTCTCAGCTTGGTCCATTTACAGTAACTTTCTCTTGTGGGTAGAGAGAGTGGACTTTAATTGTCGGTTCTGTTATACTCGAACACTATCTTGCTTTCCAACTAAGAAGCAAGGGATAGGATACACCAACTATAGTGGTCATTAAAAAACAGAAGCTCAAGAGAGGCAAAGTTCAAGCATCCCACAAAACAAGCACTAGATGTAAAAGTAATGTTGGTGTGGCGCAACACAAATAGTAACAATTCAGAGTGAGTAGGAAAAGATAAATTAGAACATCGTTTCTCTAGATGGTAAGGACAAATATGAACCAGCATTATGAATCAAAATCAAATATACAGGTCAAGCATGCATGTATAAATAATGCAGCACTTTAAGTATCTTAAAACATAAGATGTTAGCCAGTAATAGCAATTCAGTCTGCACATAAGCAAGGAGATAATGATCTATCTTTATTTCTTCAATTGTTTTTCCTTTATAATGAGGGGAAGTCCACGAAGACACGCCTATTGACCAAGACCCAGATGTTTGAGCTCCTTCTACACCAGACCCAGATATACATTCACGTACCTATAATAGTGTAAGATGAGTGAATGAGAATTGCAGATAAACAGTCTGAAACTGGGTTTATCTTATAATATTATGAAGAGCATCTGAATAGTTGTTTGTTTTACCTGCAATAGTTGTTTGTTTATGATATTCGGTATATATTAATGTGATTTTGTGATTTATACCACGAGTGTACGCCTCACGCCTTGAGGTGAATAACAACTTTTAAAACCTTGGTGATTACAGCAAAAACCAAGGACATCCACAAGATTCTAAGTTAGCACTACAGGACATATATTCTTCACCATCAATTTTGTGATTGCAGACTCAAAGCATGAATACAATTTTCAGAAAGACAATAAGTCAGAACGTTGTAGTTATATGTTAAGCATCAAACATATTCAGGCCTAGCTTTGTTACTCCACATTTAAAACGAGGAACTTAAAAAATGAAAAGTATAATTCTCGTCTTCTATTTTATCACTATTAAAACTTGAAAATTAACCTATAAGTTAGTATCAGATGTCTTTTGATTGCTGGAAAGCCCATCTGAAATCATCCATCTTTTCCAATTCTCCCTATCAACACCAATCATTTCAAATCTCCTTATGAATGGTATTTGAAATACCTTGTTGTAACGGAATAGGATAATTGAGTAATCGAAACAAACAGAAACGTAAAGAGGCACAGATTTACGTGGTTCACCAACGTTGTGTTGGCTACGTCCACGGGCAGAAAAAATGAGAACAGATTTTATTATGATAGTGACGGCTACAGATACAGAATGCGTGTCCTACTTCAATATAAATAGAGTACATCGGATGGGTTGGGCCCAATAACACAATTCAGGCCCAACATAACAATAATGCATACCGTCGGCAAACCAGATTCAAGGCATACTAACATACCTCAACATTCATGGGATGGGTGATTGCATTTAGTGAACTAATTAAAGAACGCATGCTCTTCAGAAAAGGAAATTTTGAATTGCATTAGGAGCATTTATCATGAAGACTATCATCAAACAACAGTTATCGACTCACAAAGAAACTACTAGCGATCTTGACAAGAACGGCAGAAGGTACCGTGGGACAGCTCACAGAAAGCCCGCATATTAATTGCCAAATGTGAAGTCAGCTGAACTCCTGCCATGCTGCTCAGCGGAAGTAACGACTGCACGCATCCTAGTTCTCCCAATGTCCTGCAACATCAAGTAAAATTCAATCGCCACCAATAATTCAAAAACCAGAAGATCATGATAGTAATACATTTAGGTAAATTAAGCTAGCAAGATGTAGCAGTTTTGGTGATTCACCAATATACAGTAAAAATGCGGCTAAACTTCCTAGATTTATCAAACTTATCTGAACTTCTCTAAGGGATAAGACAGCATCATGAAACGCTAATAGAGGCAGAAAATGTATTGACAATGAAGGCATAAGACTGACCTGGGGTTGGAAAAGGAGAGGCGACTGGGGCGGAGGCGAGGGGCATTGACTGAGGAAGGGATGGGGCGACTGGGGGAGGATAGTGGCGGCGACGAGCGGAAGGTGGAAGACCTTGCGGTGGAGATGAGAGATCTAGAAAGCGAACCACGCCACGCCATTGTTGTTGCCTAGGTATGGAAATTGGGGGAAAAGGTTGAGCTAGGGTTTAGGCCAGGGTTTTGAAAATGATTTTGGCAATTTTTGCTTGTTTTATTTTATTTTCTTTTTACTTTTTCAGTTTTTCGTTAAGAACTACTCCTACAAATACAATTAACCGTAAGAAATTACTGTAAATTTATTCTTATTTTATCATCTTTCCCTTTACAAAAGTTCCTCCTATTTTTAAATTTTTTATTTATACTAAGTAAACTCACTAGATATAGATATCAATAGAGCTGGCAAAGTGAGGGCCTAGCTCGCCCGACCGGCTTTTCAAATTTTTGATGTCTGTGTAAATATTTTTGGACTTCAAAATGTTAGGCCCAACCAAACTTTGGATCGGTGGACTTTTTTCTAAACGGACCCAAAGTTTAGTTTATTTAAAATAAATAAGAAAATTTTTTGAAACTTTGACAATTACAATGTAAAATAAAACTATGTAATTAACACATTTAAATATTAATAAAATTCTGATTAAATAATTAAAAACATAAAATATAAACACTATAAGTTCATAATTTAAATTATATAACAATTCCAAAATAAACAATTAAGATGGCGTTTATTTTGCATGATAAAAATGATTGATAAAATTAGTCCACACTAATCTAATGTTTACTTTGATGGATAAATAATGGATTACTTGATTTTGAAATAATTTTATAATCCCATCCTTCAAATAATCAATCATATATTTTATCAATCAAGTAATCACTCCAAATAAACGGCACCTAAAACTTTAAAATTATTTTATTCATTATTTATCAGTCATAAAAAATATAAATATTATAATGATAATTTAAATTAAATAATAATTACAAAAAATAGTGTTTTAATATATACTATCGGTTTGACTTTTTAGCCCGAAAATCCCGAGCTCAAGGCAATGTTAGGGTGATTTTTTAGGCCCGTTTTTTCCGGACCTCCTTTTTTCAATCCCAAGCTCGCCCAACTTTCGGACTTTTGGGCGGGCCTATGGGTTCGGATAATTTTTATCAATTCTATATATTATCATTAAAGTCAAAAGTATTATATTAAAACTCGCATCGGGTCAAAGTAGAAAGATGTTTCATGAAGGGAGGTAGTAACAACTTGCCTAAATGAATTCAGAAAAGTAGAATAAATGTATATTTTAGTTATACTAATTCACTATGTAAATTAGATTATTAGACCCAGTATTTATATCTCTCTGTCCTTGTTCTTCTTCTTTACAAACAAAGCACAGCCTATTTCAGCATTAATTAATATGTTGGGCTCCTTTAGATTAACTTAAAATTATGGGCCAGAGTCATAGGCCCAAATGAATATATTTTCAAATATTACCTGCGGTGGAATTACTAGTAACCGTAAAAATTATTTAAAAATGACATTAATTGTGAAAAATATATATATATATATATATATATATCCTAGTTAGATAAGATGAATTTATAGTGATAAGTACAAAATTAAATTAAAATATGAGAGTGGCACGCATATTATAATTAATATCTTATGTTATTTAAGTAGTCTTGCATCCTTGGCCATACAATTAATTGAGCGGCAATCATAGATGATGAGAAAAGGGGTTTGTTGCCTATCAAATTTGAAGAGGTGTGTATTCCTATTCTAGTAGAAAAGACCAAGTCTATAAATATATACATAGGGGCAAGAAGAGGAAATTGGTATAGAAAAGAAAACACGGTTAATACTTGATCCTTTCTATAGTCAAAGCTGACGCATTTAAGCATATTCAATATATCATCTGAGCTGTTCTCTCATAATAACATTGTTGAAATTAAACACTTTGAAGAAATCTGCAAGTGCCAGAAAACCTAATCTTTGCATTTTGAAGCACTAAATATACACAAGACTGAGTCCATGCACTAATGATACTGCTCTAGAACTTTGTAATTCACTATATATATATGTCCTTGGAGTTCCTTCACTGACACCACACCAGAAACAACAAGTACAAAAATGGCCAACTTAGTCTTGATCATGTCTTGCTTGGCAATCCTATCAGCAATGCGAGGAATGGAGGCCGTCCAATACACCGTCACCAACAACGCAGCCTCGACTGCGGGCGGTGCTCGTTTCATGAGGGATATCGGGGCCCAGTACACCTTACAAACCATGAATGCCTCCACAGGCTTCATCTGGAGGTCCTTTCAGCAGAACACTGCTAATGATAGGAAAAATGTGCAGAAAGTTGGGTTGTTCATTGATGACATGGATGGGGTGGCATATGCCAGCAACGACCAAATTCATGTCAGCGCAAGGTACATATACTTTCATGCACGTACATGTACTGTGTGATGATGAATCTTTACTTTGGGGTCTGATTCAATCATTGGTGCAGGTATATTCAGGGATATGGAGGTGATGTGAAGAGAGAATTCAGTGGGGTTTTGTACCATGAAATGACACATGTGTGGCAGTGGAATGGCAACGGGCAGGCGCCTGGTGGACTCATCGAAGGAATAGCTGATTATGTGAGGCTGAAAGCTGGTTATGCACCGAGCCATTGGGTGAAGGCCGGGCAGGGTGACCGGTGGGATCAAGGGTACGACGTTACTGCTAGGTTTCTCGACTACTGCAACGGGCTCAGGAACGGGTTCGTGGCTCAACTGAACAAGAAGATGAGAGGTGGTTACAGCAACAATTACTTTGTGGAGTTGCTGGGGAAGACAGTGGATCAACTATGGAGAGACTACAAGGTTAAATATGCCGCTGCTTAAATAGTTGGTTTTGATTATAATAAGGCATACTATCTGTATTATGACAACATGCATGACACCACATAACATTATACTAATTTATGTGAGGTTCGAATAAGGTGAAATGAAACACCAGTTTCATGTGAATTACTCTATCCGTTCATTAATTGTTGGTTCAAATTAAAGAACATGTATTAAGTAGGCAAAAGTAATCCTTACTGCAAGTGGATTTCATATGCAATTTTTTGGTTAAGATGGAAAAGGACAAAGTTTATTGAGACATCGAAACGAAAGAGGATCGAGATTAGATTATTGGAACAAAGTTAATATTATGCATAATTGATAAAACTAGATCGAGTGCTATCTTATTTAGTATATTCATGACATTTTGGCTTTATTAAACAGAATCAACTGTTCATTGTAATAGATTAATATTAAATTATAATTATAATATAGTCAAAAGAGTTGGAACTTATAAACTTTAACGAAAATTTATTGGAGTACTTATTTACATAACATATCAATCATGCAATAATTTAATACTAGTTGTTCACTACATGCGAAAATATATATAGAATATTAAATCTCTTAATATTTTTAGTAATTTGAATATCTTGCAATAATTTGAATTGCTTATTTACAATTATAATAAGTGCTTATTTACATGCAAAAACAAACAGAATGTTAGATGTTTCTTTAACAACTTGCTGCCATTAATTTGTAATGTGTTTGAAATGCTTATCAACGTAAGAACTGATATTTAATATTTTGAGTATTCAAACATATCTTAATTCCCAGGCTATGCAACAGAATCAACACAAGTACTTCCCTGCCATGTTCATCGATGAAATGACCCACATGTTTCGTTGGCACGGCAATTTCAGAGTCCCGGGGGTTTGGCTGAGGGGACGAAGGTTATGGCGTGACAGAGAGGTTTTGGAGTTTTGTGATAGTTTGGTTAAAGATTTCACTGCGAATTTGAATACAAAGATTTCACCAACACTAATGGACAGCAATCTACAAGTCAAACTATGATGTACTAGATTACAATGGCACTAGAGAATGAGTGTATTAGAATCACTCCAAAAGAGACAAATAAGAATAAATTGGTACTTTTTTTTATTTCACACTCTTGTTCGGACATGCAACCAGATGCAAGCTAACATCAAGTAAAACATATATTGCAATATAAACATAACAAGTCCATAAAAATGCCAAAAACTTGTTTAGTACCTTGAATAGGGTACTTATTTGTCAAAATCCTCAATTGCAGACACAACTTCAGTAATGTTGTGGAAGTTTTTCCTGTCCTTCAAAAGGGTCTTAGCGAAGTTCAGAGCTTTGCGCTCACATTCTGCACGCTTGCTGGCCTCTTTAATAGATTCAAGATCTTCAACGTGAGCAACCCCGACAATTCTCCTATAAATCAACCAGGTATACTGTTTAGACTTTAGACGTTATATTTTCCAATTTTACATACAAATGTATCGTTAATCAGTAGGTTAGTAAAATATGAACCCTGCTAAACCAAATAGATGAAGCTGGGTTTGGAATGTGGTGGGTCATCAGATCCACCATTATAAGGAACTAAGTCAATATGGTTGAAAATAAGTACAAAAGAAAGGTTATTAATTTCTCTTAGAATGAGGTTAATATGAAAAAAGAAAATGCTACAAATAGCATGTACACAGAAAAAGAGATCATAGAATATGGAAGTTTTCCATCTAACCTTATCATTTTGGCAGCACCAAATCCAAGAGTATCTTGGAAAAGATCTTCCAGATATTTTTGCTTTACCAGCAACTGGAGTTCTGGGTTATTATAAATTGCAGGAAGATAAGCATCACCAGAACCATCCTTGTGTTTATCCCATAAAGCAGTGAACTTTGTGTAGAATAGGTTCCAAGTATCTATTATTGTCTTCGCAATCCACTTCTTATATTTCTGATAAGAACAAAGAAGATATTATGTCACAAATTAAACTGTGAACTTGGTATATCTCACAAGGATAAATAGAGAAGATAATAGGGCAACTGGACAACAATGTCTTGGCAATTCAAATTCTAATGATGAATATGTTCTATTAATATAGCCCTCAAAATAATAAGTGTAAACCTTAATCACATGGATAACTTGCAAAAGTAAACAAGGCAAAACAAAGAGGGGAAGGGTGTTTGATCATTTACTTATTATTACTACACCAGAAGATGATCTCATTCGGTTGCAACTAACAGTTATGCAATCAAAATCATCAACGAATTATAATCAATAATAATAAGATAAAAGAGACACAAGGAAAATATGATACTTTAGACCACAAAATGTGAAGGTAACAAAAAAACCAAAAAAACTTGGGTAAGAAAATATATGGAAAAACATATACATTACGATCTGCCCCCTTTTCTGCATGTCCATCTTGAGAAAAATAAGCTAAAATCAGGTTTCCAATAAAAGCTCCAATATCAAATCCCATTGGCCCGTAGAAACCAAATTCAGGATCTATCACTTGAGTTGAATCAGGAGTAACCATGATTGAACCTGTATGGAGATCACCATGTAAAAGAGCTTGGGCTCTCTCACAGAATCTAGTTGAAAGATGCCAAACAATTATAAGAAAAGGTCCCACAGGCAAACTGTATAAGTTATCAAAGCTTAAAAAATATCAGAAAATGTCTGAATAGACATTACTTGGATTTCAGCTCAGCAACTTCAAGTTTCAAAATATTATCCTCACGCACTGCCTCAGCATCAGCATCAAGATAAGGGGTCGTCCAACGGTTATATTCAGATACTTTGTAAGGGTCAGAAAACACAACTTGCTCAGTAAGTCTGCATAACTCCACATTCCCACAAAATTTAGCAACTGAAAAAAGGTAAACACCAATTAGAATATGCAGAAAGGCAATTCAACAGGATTAACATTAGGAACATGATAATAATTTCCATTTGAACTTATGATAACCTGAGCAGGCATCATTTTCATTAAAATTAGTCCTTCAATAACATCCTAGAGATGAAATAAAGGAAGAAATGACAGCATTATTGAGGCAAAATTGATTGAATGAAAATACAGATCAAAACCATACAAAAATAAACGGACATAGGATTCAAACTCTATTAAGGCTGCCTCAACATTCATAAGAGGATATAAACTTCATCTGTAGGGTATCACAACTTGTTATGATCGTGTCAGTCTGATGTTACTAAAGTAAATGCAAAATGTTATCTCAACAATACCTTAAAATTGAGATTACCGTAAAGGCCTTACCCTCATTTTTGTGATCGGTAGTAGTCAGATAGAGCAGAGAGGTATAGAACAGTGTTCTTGCCAAGTATTCTGACATATGGTCCGCAAGCAATGGATACTCAACCCCGGCAATCAATCCTTTTCTTAGGATAATATGAGGGGGTTCAATGTAATGCATACCAATCAAACACATTTTCCTATCAAAGTGGTAAACCGCAGGAACATGATCCGGACACAAGCGACCATGTTCTTGCAAAACAGTTGCTTCAAAATAGGCACGTTCTTTTGTCATTGGCCACGACTCTCCAATACAGCGAATATATGGAAGAGCCTGCATGCATTCACATTCAAGTTAACAGAAAAAATGATTAACAGTCTCTTAGAAAGATAATGATATTATATGGGGAAGTTACAGTACTTCTAATAGTCCTTAGTCAACAGCATCAGGTGCCTCAACACAACTTCACATTATATTCAACATACGCACTTATATGTTCAGATAGCAATTTCAAAGAATAGCTTTTAAACATTATATTCAATATAAGTACCTCTATTTTCAGATAGTGATTTCAAAGTAATATCTTTTAAATCCTCCTTATATAAGAAAACGTAAACATCTAACAATAAGCTTGGAGCAACTCAAAATATATGTACAATTTTGGGAGGCTATTTGACTTCCTACTTTTAACAAGAAAATCAAATGTACAATCATATCTACACCTCATTTCAGCAGAATATCGAAACATCTTGCTGCTGCTTACATTATCAAACGCGTTCAGAAACAACTTTCATCAAAACATTGCCATTCTCTTCAATTACCATATCTTAATCCAAACAAAATAAACTTAATAGCACTGACAATATAAACGAAGTTGAGATTCCCGTTTCCGACTTTATTTTTACCTGCTTGATGACAAGAGAACCTGACGGTCCACTGACAATATAAACGAAGTTGAGATTCCCGTCTCCGACTTCCTTAATTTGAAGATTATCGAAGTTGTTGCCTAGCTTGGCGGCGAGAGCTGGCGTGGCCTTCAAGTACTCAACCAGTAAGTTCTCGTTCAGCGGCTGAAAGTCGTCGGATGCCATGGTGGTGGTGGTGGCGGCAGCGGCCGGAGTTTTATACTGGTGGTAATTGACCGATTGTTGCTGTTTGGTTATATAGTACTCAGAAAATGAAGGGAGGCAATGGGCATGATTAATGCTTTATTTAGGAATGTAATCCTTTTATTTTGGGAGAAGGGTAAAATGGGAATAAATGCGTCGTCACCACTAGATTTTTTGCATTTGTGTTAGTAACTGTTGAGATGAGGGAGAATAAGAATTCTGAAGTCCATTGAATGTGGTCACTCTTTATCTATATTCCTCTAAATAATCTCTCTATTTATATATTATATCATCACCCGAGTTTGTTATTATTTCAAAAATTAAATCGCTCAATGCTAAAATACCACTTTATCATGTAAAAAATAAAAAATATTCATTTAAATGAACATGAAATTTTTTATCATTTATATTTAAATGAACATTTTTTTGAGTCCTTATTAAAAGTTTAATACTTCATTTTATAAATAAGGTTTACAAAATATTTAATTCTTTAAATTGTATATATATATATATATATGTATTATTTTGTAATTACTCTTTTTTATTAAAAACATGCTTTATAACCTTTTTTTGGTTATTGACCTAATTCGCTACCTCTTATTTTATAAGTATACTATAATAATTAAATGTTAAAAATCACATTATACTCTGAATTTGAGATTTTTACTTCTAACATTATCCATTTTAATGTTAGTTTAAGATATTCAAAAATATATTTAATACCTTTATTATGTAAGATTGTTCCTCATGAAAGTTCATATGAATAATAGGTGCACTCAAATAATTAACGATTAGATGCGAATCCAATAATTAAATTTAAAATAAACTGTAAGTATAATCATAATAAACAAAGGAACGCAATAAAAAAATGGTTCAATTAATTCACAGTAGGCCCATTTCTTTTTCCATATATTATGTAGGCAGATAGAAAAATAGGCCCATAAATTGACGGCCTAAGCCCAAATATATTTTTAATTTTCTATAGGGCTATTGCCTATTGGGGAAAATTATTAACAATTTTTTCTTCTAAGTCTATTTAATTTTCTTTAGGGTTATTGGGAAAAATTATTAACAAATAAAGTTGTTGAAATTTTCTTTAGGGCTATCGGGTAATATTGTCATTTTATAATTGAATTGAGTATGTATATTCAACTTGAATTTTCCTAAAAACCAATAGTTTGATTGCATGTAAATACCAACTAATTATTAACCATTAAGAGTAATGTGAGAAATAGAATTTGATATGTAACTGATCGATCTTAATTTTCGAGGTGAAATAATACGAGGTGAAGAAAGTAATAACACGGGATTTACGTGGTTCGACTTTTAATGAAGTCTACGTCCACGGAGAGGAGAGCTGATATATTTATGACTTGAAAAATAGCAATTACAGAGTGTCCCCCTAATCTAGCTTTGAGAGCCTATTTATAGATAATTTAGAGGCGGTTATGCTAAGTGGGCCGAGGTGCTGGGCTTATGGGCCGAGCTATTGGGCCAAACTGTTGGGCCGAGCTGGGCCGAGCTGCTCTTGGGCCGAGGTGATACTGAGCCGAGCTGCTCTTGGGCCGAGGTACCACTAAATGGGCTTTCATTGGGCCTTGTTTGGTGGGCCACATCCTATCAGTAACAAACCATATATGCCAAGTCTATTTAATTTAAAATAATATTTATTTTTGGAAGACCGTTAAAAAAAAATACATATATCAATATGCATGGAAACATCAAATATCTAATTTGGGTAATTGGGACTTATTTAAGTAGATAGAGCCTAATGACTCCACTAAAATATACTTTCACCCATTCCTTAAAAGCCGTTTTTTTTCCTTCAAATTGTTCTATTAATATTGATTGATTTTAAAAAATAATAAAAGTAATTATATAAGATTATTAGATTCTATCAATTTTTTTTATTTTTTATTATATTTTTATTTTACGTGCAAAAAGAAATAAATTATTTTTAAGGTAAGAGAGTAAGTTGATTGCAGGTCATGTTATTTCTTGGGACACGTTTAAATATTTATATTTCCACCCAAGTAATATATTTTAGGTAAAAAGGCACTTCCTTTTCATGTTTAGTATATTTCAATTAAGTTGGATTTCTATCAAATTCATTGAACTTATCGCTACATCCAAACAGAGCATGTTAATTTATGAGCTCCATTTGAGATTAAAGTAATCCCAAATATGAAAATATGTGTAGTTATCTTGATTACACTTAGCCTTGTTTGGTAGACAAGATATGATAGGATTAGATTAAATTATCTTATCTAATCATGTGTTTGGTAGCAAATATAATTAATATGTCGGCCCGCTATTAAACACTAGGCCCGTGCCAAAATCATCATTTTCCCCTATATTTTAATCATAAGGAAGGGGTGAGATTAAAATAATCCTTATACACCATACAAATTTAATCTTATCATCTTATATCCTATCTTGGCTACCAAACATGCCCTTAGTAATTAACACCTTATAAAAATGTAAAGGTCACAGTTGGGTTTTCATTAAAAAAACATCTTAGAAAATGTAAAAATTAATTACAATCGTTGGATATCCATTAAAACTAAAAAAATCTAACTACGTCATCGTATGAATGACTGAATGTGTACTTGTTTTGTTCAATACAGTTGCACTATTGCACGAGCCCAGCATAGTGCTAATTAATTAGTTTGAATTTAACCAAACTTAATTATATACTGTAGATGCATGGAACTTTATATCTTAAGAAACACATATCTATTACCACTGACTGACCTTTAGTTCTTGAAATATAGTGTGTGTGTGTGTCCAAGAAATGAAAATCATCATTACAACCCCGCAAACAACATAAGACTTTTAGTTGTTGGTCCTAATTAATTAATTAAACGTGTTGGTTTGCTGCATTGAAATTTAATTTCACCTGATCACCTAATCTTTCCATGCATATGCATATCTGAAAATGACCTCATCGTTGGACACCAATTTTTTTGTATATTTTTCCACATTGATGGGTTCATTTTCCAAACCCCAAATCTTTTCCTTAACCACCTGAAAATGCTTATTAGATTTTTTTCATTATTGAAAATTTGCTTCCTCAACTACAACTCTTTTTGAGATAGTGGCGCCATGCCGCCATGCATGCATTATTAATTTCCTCTTCATTCTTCAATATCCAAATGTTACGTGTTTAATAGCTAGGTTGCTTCTTGGAACACATTATATATAAATTAAATTTTGATTTAAAATTGAATTTAACTTTATCAAACATCGTTTTCTTACTTTTTTCTTGAGATAGATAGCCATCGACAACTATTATACATCTCCACGTACGTAGTCAAACCATCACCATGACAAGCTCACTTCCTAGCTATAGTATCTATAAATTCCATGCACTTGATCTCCAGATTCATATTAATTATCAAGGAACAAAATAATTAATTCTCATCACAATTCACGCATACACACACATACACACAATGGCTAAAGTGATACCATACTTGAAATTCTTCCTTCTCATCTCTATAATACTAAGGCTCAATATCCATGCAATGGAAGCCCGGTTGCTAGCCGATAAGCCTGAATCGCAACCAAATGAGTTAAGAAGATTCTCATTGCAAGAGGTCGAGCCAGCCAGATCCGGGCCGAGCCCTGGAGCCGGACATGGAGTTGATGGAAAAGAAAATGGCAAAGGAACTCTTGTTGCGGCTGCGAAATCAGGCCCAAGCCCCGGGGAAGGTCACACGCATGTCCCGGTTGAGCCCGTTGATGAAAATAAGCTGTGAGGAATATGTGTGATCGACTTAGCAATATATCTCTGATGGCAACACGATTAACGATAATGTATGTGGTGTCTAGCTAGGTATATGCATTAATTAATTAAACAGAAAAATATATCTATCAATGTATTTGTATCAGTTCACACTGATTGATGTATGCATGTTACTGTAGATCGATATATCCCACGCTCCATGTTCCATGATCAGATTTTAATTTATTCAAATAATTGTTAATTTAGTGATTGTATGAACTCATTTCAGTCTTTTAGAGGTTGATGAAATCCCAGTGAAAATAAATACCATTCGGCATGATTCTTTAATTAATAGTATTAATAGAGCAACCTACCTGTAACGTATTCATTAAGAAGCCAGATTATATGTTACAACAAAGACCACCTTAAAACATTTCACTAAACTTTCGTCACTTGCCACACAATTTATCTGTGGTTTAGCAATTAGCATTTACTAATATTTGAACCAATTTTGGTTTGTGTGTGCGTGGATTGTGACTAGTGTTAAATTGATTTCTGGAACATTTGAGATATCAAAATTTTTGAACTAATCTAGTGATGACATTTAAGTGTCATTCTGTCTTTGAAGTTCAAACTGTCATATTCCATGAGATTCTAAAAATGTGTTTCACATGCATTCAATAAAAAATAAAAGGTTCTGGAATACGTAATCAATTTAGTGATTGTATGAACTCATTTCAGTCTTTTAGACATACCACAATTGAGCATAACTGAGCCGGCATGAACAAGTGGACCACTCTATTATGAACATTCACTATTGCGAGTCATTGACAGTCAATCAAGAAGCAAAAATATTACAAAAATACTACACTACTTCGCCATCTTGGTTAAGAAGAACTCACTCAACAGCAGCTAAAGACCTAATATAACAGCTGAAGACGATCCCTCTCCATCGATCTATTCCATGAGAGAGAAAAAACCAGTACCAATCCGTTGGGTATACAGGACCCTCTTGGGTATGTGCCATGCTACATGGGGAGTTGTTAGCTGATGTATTGCCTTTGACTAAAATACATGTTCATGAAATATCTCGATGGGTTGAAGCCACTGAGAATCACTGCAGGGAAAAAGTGAATCACTCGACGCTCTAGGAAACAATGTGTAGGCAAGTGTACCGAGATGCTTACATATGGGGGAAAGAATTAGAGCAACACCGATTGGATATAGGAACAAAGTGGTCCTCTCCAAGAAGGGCAATACTGCACCATTGAAGCAAGATAATAGAATGAAGTACAACTAAGATAAGTAATTTGTTGCGCCCCTAACTTGCTACAACAAAAAATGCACAAATGTTTAAGGACTAAAGAGGTTCAAAAATCAATGATATAAATCTTTTCAAGCCTTTCTATTGTTAATGGACTTCCAAACAAAGTGTCGCCACTGCAAAGCTATGCTAACATCAATTCCACATCAAAGGTAAAAGTTTTTATGCAACTCCAGGATGCTGGCAAACTAGACTTGGTAACGAAGTTCTAGCTGGAAATGACATGTTGATAACTGCAAGGAACACATTAAAAAGTGTTGATGTTTGAAATAAGACATAACTCACCGTCATAGCCTAAGTAATTTAGGTAATGGTAGTAGGATACGGCTACCATGAAGAGCACATTTGATAGTAGTAGAGGTACAAAACCATGAGCCACTAGCAAAGGTGATAGGAAATAGTGAAGAACTGCAAAACCGTACATAAATATTTTAGGTGTCTGAAGTATTGCTGGAGAGACTTATAATTGGCACATATTTTCAATTTAAACTTACCATAGAGCAGCACAAACATAGGGAAGAAAGAGTTGCAGTGTACATCAAAGGCGTACAACCTTTAGAACAATTATGAAAAGTTAGACCTTAGCTCGTGAAAACTACTAAATCTTAAGACATTATAGAAAATTGCAAACATTGCAGTAGTAGTACTTGTAGTCACATGAGCAAATAAAATGTCACAAGAGATTAAGTAAACAAAACAAACTCTGACAGAAAGCTCAAAAAACTTGCCATTCAACTCGTTGCTCCACTACGTAACTATTTGGAGCTTCTTCTCGAAGATAATTGTTAGTGAAAAACCTGAGAAAATTGGCCAAAACAATTGTCAGTTAGACCATCATGAATCTACTAATAAACACAATTTGTCCCAACAAATTTTACAAATAAAGATGGGTCACGGTGCAGTAATTAAGAGGCTGCGAAGGTAGCTTCGGGAGGCTTCTAATGCATAGCATAGCAACAGAGGTGCTGAGGTGGAGGGGCAGTGAAATGTTATGCAAGAGTATTACTAGAGTTTATGATGGTGAACCATTCTGAGAGGAATTTGAGATTGTTTTGTGAAAATATATTTAAGCATTACAAGTTTAATTACATAAAAATAGAAAAATAGTAAGTTCTTCCTAGAGCTATAAAAAAACTGCAGTATGACTGGCCCTATAGGCTATAGCTTATTCTCCACACACCAAACTTATGGATGGATGTCAGTGTGAAGATCTAGAAGATGCAACTACTGCATCAATTTGTCCATCATACAATAACAACTTCCACAATAAAAAGAGATGTACTATATAAGTTTCATGGAATATAAAACCTGTTTCCCACAGATATAGCATGGGGAGATACTTTTACCTTAAAACTTAGGGCCAAGCAGATTATTACACATTTAAAAAAAAAAGAATTTGTACAGCATGAATATGCTAAACTCCTTTTCAGGCGATGGAAACTACAATATAGTTTCGAGAGCTCGTGTAATTATAACAATTCAAGTTCTTAATTTTACTTACCAACAAAATGTAGCCAAAATTGCACCAATTAAGAAGAAATGGAAGAACAAAGTTGAAATAACTACAAAAACAGCATGACCTGCACTATGGTCGTACCTGGCACACATGAAAAAACAACAATAGTACAGGAGAGATATCAGCAAATAAGAATGAATTAAGATTCCGTGGAAGATATGTTGATTAACGCTTGAGGCCAAAAGGTCTCGGGTTTGAATCCACCATGTCACGATCTTTAAATTTAATGTATTTACCCATAAAAAAGAGAAAGAAATAAAGAAAGAAAAAAAAAACCCAACCAAATACTAAAAGAACACTTTTTTTTCTGTGGGGGGGGGGGGGGCGCGGGTTGTCTACTACGCCAATCAATACTTATGAAATCAGGCATGATGGATAACATACAAGAGATACTTACGCAGCACAATATGCACTGATGGAAACAGACAAAAGAAGACTACATATGACAACAAATGCAGGATCATCACGTGCCCATTGGTTCTTAGTTTCTGCAAAAGAAAAATATAGAGTTACCTTATTTAGGGAATTAGTGCATTAGCAGCAATAACTTCTTAAAACCAGTCAAACCAAGAAATTCTATATTTCGGTGAATAAGAAAAGAATAGAAGGTTCCACCAAAAAATAAGTTAATCAGTCCATATGGAATTATGTAGTAAACCTATTGATCTTTGTAGCGTGCATGAAGACATTTAGTTCGTAGGACTTAAGAGAAAAATCACAGAGATTAGTTATACATCCTTGAGGCTAATGCTCCAATTTTGAATGGCTGAAGAGCAGCTGATTATAAGTTGAAATTTGAACTGAGGGCATGAGATAAATAATGAAGGGCAAGAACATTAGCAAATCTGTGAGAAAGCAAAATGTAGTTCGCATACTGGTGAATGATGTTCCAGTTAGAAATAGCTATAGAGTGATAATGCTTAACTGAAATTAATGTTGATCAGTTATAACTTATAAATACATGGGACGAGTAACTGAAATTAGTATTCGGTGACTATATAATTAAAGATGGTTTCTCATAGGCATGTTGGTTATGTCAAAATGGTAATCTCAGCAAAACATATAACTGCATGAGATCAAATAGAGAGACTCACGCTTGTGATACTTGGTATGTTGATATCTGCATCCATTGTACAATTTCACATGTAAAATAAGGAAACAAATGTCATTACATCAACATGAAAAATGAATCACGCCACCTTATTTCACATTAAACATCCGAGAAGAATGCTATTGCAGCACAATAACATGTTATCTAATTCATGAAGAAATCCTTGATGACTGTTGTTTTCCCAATAAAACATGAAAGGCATCTTTCTTTCTCTCAGTTTATAAGTAAGTTTATCTGTGGGATCCACATGGACCACATATAGAAGAGTCTATTAATTGACTTATTTGACCGTGACTTCATAGTAGTTTACATTTGACTAAATTTATTTAACAACTCAATATATTGTTCACAAATTATAGTTATTGAAATCATAAGCAAGTATATGATAATGCCACACAGTGATCAAAAAACCCAGCAATTAGCATAAATAAAATTTCATCCATCTGACTGAACCCTGAAGTGCCTTTTCAGCATACTGAAAGATAAATATGATGAAAACAGTGTAATATCCTATTCTCAGAATACAAGCAAACATACAGACATCAAGAATAATATGCAGAGGTTGGATACCCACACAACTTTTGGCGATGTGCATAGGTTAAGCATTTGCCAGAAAGTGTATTCGACATCCATTTGTTGCCACTGCATTTGACCACAAAATAACTGGTGTTACTCAGGAGACCATAATGATTTGAAAAACATCTTCAGGGAGGAATACGTATATAATTATATAGGCTAGCACCAGTCAGATTCATGCTGATAGCGGATACTACAATAATATCAAAGTTCTATCACATCTTTATCCACAAAGGCTAGATACCAAGCCCAAACTCAGCAACGGGTGATTTTCTTTGTTGTAGATCAATATCAGGAAATCAATATTACCTAAAGCCTATACTATTGCTTGCTACCGCCTACCAACAAGAATACATTTAGTTGAAAACACCAGCTGCTGCCAGCTCTATTGTTGAAAAGCCCTACGTCCATTAAACAGCAAACTCAATAAATAAAAAAAGCAATGAACAACAGTGATCAATGTGTTCCTCCATCCATTTGACTATTCATCTTATTTCTTCAAAAAGCCACGAACTCCTCATAAAAAATGCAATGAGGCAACAATTAGGAACCCATCCATCAAAATTCACAAAGCAGGCCGTAATCAGATCTGAGATATCCCCAATCAATTCTATCAAAAACACACATGAGAGATAATTCTGGAGGAAGGACGCAACACCTTGACTATTCTGCGGAGGTACGGGAAGAACGAATTCGGCCGAGCTTGCGGGCCGGATCGGCCCTTTGTTGTTGAAGCGGTAGGCAGCATCTCGTTCCCCTTCTTCCTCACTGAGTCACTGATTCTTCAACGATTGATTGATTCTACTCCGGCTAATTGGGCTGTGATCGGTGGATCGGAATTGAAGATCTCTAATAAGTTTCAAGTTCTAATTCTGCTGTTCCATCCTCCTCATCTCTGTCACTGCTTCTGGTAGACTGTAAATGATGAGACGGGCTGGGCTTTTCTTGCGAGCCCAATTGTACATCGCGATAGGATTAGTTAGTTGGGCTTTGTTAGCTTTTGTCCACACCGTACGCCTAATTCTAAAATTAACATTTTTTTATTTTTAAAAATTGTTAATTACGTTACCATCTTTTGTTTTTATGTGAACATTGACATTCTCCAAAATAAAATAAAATAAATCAGTAGGTACGCATAAAACAAATTTAAGGAGAAAGAACTGCGAATATTGTAAATAATGATATAGTGCTTTGATTGTAGTGTTTAATGCTGATTATATAATGGAATAATTAAAATTGGAGTATGGCACGAGGTTATATTTAAATGCTACTTATATAAAAGAAATAATAATGATTAATTACGAGATTTAAATGCTGAATATAAAGAGATGAAAAATGAATAGGAAAAAACCGCATCTGGTTTGGACTGCACAGTAAGATTGGGAAATCGGCGGTTATCACCTCTTCAAATTCTCCCTCCCTCGATTTCCTGAATCTCTCAACTTCCTATTTTGATTCTCATAAACCCTAATTCTCCATGGCAGAACCTCCTCGATTCTCTGTTCATCATGCGTTAGGTGGTGGTGCAGGTACTATCATAATCGCTTCTGATTTAGATCATAATTTGCGCATGCAAGTTCTAATACGACATGTCATTAAGTTATGGTATTGAATTGTTCCAGTGTTTCGTCGACTGTTTTTGGCTTCGCTGGTGACATCGATCTGCCTATGTACTTTGAATTTATTTTCCTATTCTTTTTTATGCAGCTGCTGATGTGATATTGTGGAGAAAATGGAGGCGGAGCGCCGTTTTTCTCGTGGGATCAAATGGGTTTTGGTTCCTATTTGAGAGGGCTGGATACAATCCACTGTCATTTATGTCTAACGTTTTATTGTTGCTCATCGTCATATTGTTCTTTTGGGCTAAATCTGCGTCAATTCTTAATAGGTAGATCAGTATATGCATCTATGTTTATGTGCTTGTTTGGAGTATTTTCTTTCTTTGAGGTACATCAGTATGATCTATTAAATACTGCCTATTGCGAACTACACGCAATATGCATGAGTATGTTTGATCACATATTGATGGTGGATACAATACCAAGTGCTATAAATGGGTGCAGCTTCCATAAAATCATAGTTGGTTGTTAGTAACTTAGTATTATTATTCTGCAGTTTTACAATGGTTATATTTGGTCTGGATTTGGGATTTAATGTATGATCTTAATGGCAAATGGTCGACTTTGGTGTTCCTCAATATTAATCCGGGGTTTCGGAGTATCAGATATTTGATGAGGTTTACTTTATGTGATTTAATTTAATAGGTGATTGTTGAATTGTGGATACTGAATAAATGAATTTTATCTATGAATTTAGACCACTGCCGCCTCTTCCTAATCTTGAAATTTCTGAAGAGAGCTGCAAGAAGGTCGCCGATGAGATGCGAGTTTGGGCAAACCATGCACTGTCAGTTGCACATGACATTGCAATTGGTGGAAACTGGAGACTTTTTTTTAAGGTGCTTTACTTAGTTATGTTCCTTAGTGATGTATTTTTTGTCCATCTTGATTGTACCAATCACTAATTGCGGAGATTCTTTGGTCCATTGTACATGCTTAATAGGTTGCCGCAATGTTGTGGGTAATTTCCTACATTGGCAGTTTCTTCAGCTTTCTCACGCTGATTTACATCAGTAAGTATGAACATGTCTATGTTGTACTTGCCTTTTTGTTCTGTCAATAGTAAGCTTTTTTCTCTTTGAAATTATATTGCAACAGGTGTTCTTCTTTGTTTATCAATTCCTTTGTTGTACGAAAAGTACCAAAATCCAATTGATGATAAGCTGAGTGTTGCATATAATATTGCTCGGATACAGTACCAGAAGATTGATCATATGGTACTTAAGAAGATTCCGTCGTCGTCAAAGAAGGAGAAGAAGATCCAGTAGACTCGCTGTAATTTCTTATCTCCCTTTCTATACATTCCTTTTGTGTTGTCAAACATATATGCTTATGAGCGTATTGTGGCTTGCACACTTTTCGTTTACTTGACATTGTTATTTGATTGACACATGTGGTTTTGTTTAAAGCTGATGTGTGGAAATTTTATACTGCACATTTTTTCCAGTGAACTGCTGCTTCCCTTTTTCTGTCTGGGAAATGTCTAAAATTTTAAATAGTTAAATGTACCTAAAAAATAACTTAATTGATATGTGCTATTGTGCTTTTAATTAGCTTGGTAAAATGGCTGTTCAAGTTGACTAGCTAAAGTATTCAAGGGACTCATTTACTTGTGTTGCGTACCAAAACTCGACTCAGGAAATTATTACTCTCATTAGTCTGATAACATAAAGTTAATATATATTAGATACATTTTTTATAAGATGTATTGAATAGACTTTTTGCTACATGATGCTCCAACGCCTTTACAAAAGTAGCTCACAAATATTCTCCTGAGCAGAGCACCATAGAATACTTTTGTTAAACTTTTCTTTAGTGGATTGAGGAATGCTTTAATTAAATCTTAAGGCTCAAGGGTAAGCAGTTAATGTACAATGAGTATGACATGAACTCCAGATTCTCTTCTTATAATTGTCTAAATTAATATGTGCATGGATATGATGAATTTGATTTGCTGCTTCTGGATTTTAGGTTTTAATCTGGTGCAACGTGACTTCTGGTTTTTACTTTCTTAATTCTTATCATTATGGTAAAATATAGAGAAATTCTTGTTAGAGAAACATATGGGAACCTCTTATATATCCTTGAGAAATCGGAATATGAAAACTTTGTCTTTTGGAACAGCCTTCTTTGTAGTCTTCTTGTGGAGGGGTCATTTGTCATGTGAAAACTGGAAGGATATATAATTCTTTGTAGTCTTCTTGTGTAGACTACTCGTATTTTGTTCCTTATAATTCTTTAACTTCTAAAATTCCAATGTTCAGGCGCCTTCTGCTCGGTTGCTTAGTATATCTAATTGTGACGGTTGGATCGGTGAATGATGATTATCAATCATTACAGTAATTAGCTCATGGAAGTCTTAAGCGTGTGCTCTTCTATTTCTTGCTTATATTACAGTTATTCATTTCATGATGATGACAGCCGGTCTGCAGTTTAGTAGCTCTCTCATTTTTTCTACCACTAAAATTTAGAAACTAGCTATTGTTACTACTATGTTAGTTTGGTTGTGGAGCATTTGATTGTAACATTGTTCTTCTATGCAATTCGTGCAACTATGTGTATACTAATTGCGGTTGTGCTAATACGATTTCTTGGGAATTGCAATGATAACTGGAAATTTGTATCATTGTAAACTTAATTAAATACATACCTATAACGGGGAAAATCGAAATACAGCGCAATTGACTGAAAGAGACCAGAGATGCATCATTTTGTAGTGAAGTGAGCGTACTATACAATTTTAGTACATTTCCTACCTCTCTTTGAGTCATCTGCATTAGTTTGGTTAATTGATTACAAGCATACTTCCAATTATTTACTGTTTGGTATTGTTGGTTTTACATTTTTTGCATGCATTAAAGTTGTATCTAGGGCAGTTATATATGTGATAGTATATGACTTGAACAACTTCTGACGTATTTTGAGATAAAATCGATAAAATTGGGTATTAAGCATAACAAGGAGTAAAGCTGTAAAGGACATATTAAGTTTCAAGTGGTGACTACTTTCTTTATGTAACGATTTCGTTCACTTTACGCTATATGAATGAACTTATAAAATATATACCGCACTATGAGGGGCCGTTTACTAAACCGTATATATCGAGAATATAATATCTTATCTAAAAGGTTGAAATTAAAGTAATTCCAAGAAATAGAATAATTATAATTAAGATCATAAACTAAATATTAATATATTATGAGAAGTTGTGAGAATATAATGAAGTATGCCCTTAAAAAAGGTAAGAAGCATTCATGATTCAACCTAAGGGTGTCCACAATGGTTCACTTTTGTAGTTTTTTAAAATAAGAACTACCATTGTGGAGGAATAAAACCAGTTTCTAAAAGAAAACTAGAAACTCAGTTTCAAACTTAAAACCAGTTTTTTTTTTTCATTTCATACGTTAGATATCAATGCGTGTGTTGTACTTGCTTCACAATTGGTGGGTGAAGCACACGCATTCCACCTTCCTTTTGCCTTTTCTTTCTACTTTCTCTTTATTTATTTCGTTAGATGGAAAGTGAACACTAGTTTAATTGGTGGGTCCCTTAAAAAAAAGCTGAAAACTAGTTTACTATTTATTATAGCCGTTTGAAATCAAACGGTTATATTTATAAAATTTCTATATATACTCTTTTAATTCTTCATTTCTACACATCTCACATTTCAATCTTTCTTCTTTCTTCCTCTTTTTATTTTGATAATTAAAATGGCTGATTCAAGCTCTCAAGCTTCCGACTCTAGTGTTTCTGAAACCCAAATTTTTCAGTGTTCTTATCCATTTTCTCAACCTCATCAAATGTCTCATCCTGAACAACAAATTCCAATCACACCTCAAATGTTGGAGATGATGACTCAACAATTGGCGTTCAACTCTCCTCGTGGTTCCAATTTTCCTCAACAATTTGTATTCCCCTCTCCTGGTGGATACAATTTTCCTCAAAGAGTACCATTCAACTCTCCTGGCGGATACAATTATGCTCAACAAATGTCCAGTGGTTCCAATTTTGCTCAACAAGTGCCATTCAACACTCCCCGCGGTTTCAATTTTGCTCAACAAGTGTCATTCAACAATCCAGGTGGTTCTAATTTTACTCAGCAAATGTCATTCAACACTCACTCAAATGCAGGTTTTCCTCCGCATTGTTCACAAATTCCAATTGTTGATGATGATGATGATGATGATGATGATGTTGCTGTCGAGAAAGTTGCTAAATTCACTGCATCGTCAAAAGAAACAAAAGTTGCTTGGACGCACGATGATGACATTCTTCTGGTAAAATCTTGGTACAATACGAGCACCGATTCTATTATTGGCAATCAACAAAAGAGAAAAAATTTTTGGGAGAATATTGCTACGTTCTATAATGATAATCGGGAAGAGGGCGCTGCTCATCGAAGTCACTCGCAGGTAAAAAAATCATTACTATAGAATTAATCCAGACATTAACAAGTGGGCAGGTATTTATAATAATTTCTCGAGCAATCGAGCGAGCGGCCAATGTGATGATGATGTACTGGAGGCGGCAAAGAAAGCATGGAGAAATGATGATCCAAAGTGCAAGGATTTCAAGTACTTGCACGTATGGAAGATCATCCAAACTTGTGAAAAATGGGCTCCTCGACAAATGCCACAGAATCCAAGAAAAAAATCCAAGAATTCTGAAACAGATAGCCCATCTTCAGCTGATACCCAACCTCGTGAGCGACCGATGGGACAACAGAAAGCTAAACGACTAGCTAAACAAAAGGCTAAAATGACATCTATGGCAACCAACGAGAAGTGGAAGCAGTTGCAAGAGACAATCGACAGATCACTAAGCATTCAAGAGGAGCAACTCAAGATGCAACATATTCAATTTTGCACTCGGGATACTAGTGGCTTCATTCGTCAAGAGTTATCCGGCGCCAGTTGATCCAATGAGAAAATACTTTGCGCAAAGACAAGAAGCTGCAAGAAAAGACATCGAGCGAGCATTCGGAGTGCTACAATCTCGTTGGGCAGTAGTTCGAAATCCAGCTCGATCTTATTTCAAGGACGACATTCGAAATATAATGTTTGCTTGTATTATTTTGCACAACATGATCATTGAAGATGAGGGTGAAGAAGTGGTCAATTGGTCGGAAGAAGAAGCAACTCCTCAGCAACCAATACCAATGGGTACCAATAATTGGGAAGCATTTGAAAATTATCTTAAAAATCACAACGATTTAACAAATACGCAAGCGCATCACGAACTCCAGGAAAATTTAAAACTTCATTTTTGGGAACAATATAATAATGCCAATTATGTCTAGAATTACGAATTATTTTTGTTTGAATTAGTATATTTTTATGTATTATTTAATTAATGTATTTTAATTTTGATATTGTAATATTAATTTCAGTAATGCTTTTTTAATTTAAGTTATTTGGTTGAAATTTTCTTAATGTAATTTATATTAATATTTATAATTATATGTTTATTTTATTATATTTATTTTTGTTAAATAATTAAAATATAATTATTTTATGTATAAGACAAATACTTAAATAATAGTAAAATAATTTGGTTTAGTATATTTATATGGATATATATGAAATATGTATTATAGTGGGTGCTTTTAAAAAGTAAAAATTGGTTTATGATTGTAAGAGATGAAAGAGAAAAAAGTAGATGGATTTTTAAAAGATGACGTGACATGGGTAAATTTTAAAAACCGGGATGATTGCTGTTGGCTGTGGTTACCTAACACATGTTATGTTACTGAGTCTGACGCACCAACTAAATTCCAAAACTTGCAGTATTTTGGAAATATTGAAAGCATAAGCAAATTGCGAGCCGTATTGCAACAGATCAATTCCATCAAAGCTCAGAAAATGGAGGATACTAATAATTCACCCAACAGCAGTGAGGCCCGGCCCGCTAGAAAGATATTCATCTTATCGGGCCAGAGCAACATGGCGGGCCGCGGAGGTGTGGAGCACAAACACTGGGACGGCGTCGTTCCGGCGGAGTGCTCTTCCGACAGCCAAAAAGTATTTCGGCTGGACGCGCACCTCCGTTGGGAGGTGGCGTGTGAGCCTCTGCACCACGACATCGACACGAAGAAGACGTGCGGCGTTGGTCCCGGGATGTCGTTCGCCAACGCGGTGAAGGAGCGCGTGGGGGAGATCGGGCTGGTACCCTGCGCAATCGGTGGGACGGCGATCAAGGAATGGGCGCGTGGGGAGCACCTTTACGAGGACATGGTGAAGCGCGCGAAATCCACGGCGAACGGCGGCGAAATCGCCGCGCTGCTGTGGTACCAGGGGGAGAGCGACACATCGTCGCAGCACGATGTCGATGCGTATAAGGAAAAAATGGAGACGCTCATCCACAATGTACGCGCAGATCTAAATTTGCCTAATCTCCCCGTTGTTCAGGTTTGTACTCTGTGCATCAATTGTATTTAAACTGATAATTTACGATGTTTGTGATGATGTATAATTTCTGATATTAGCTTAACATTTTGATAACGATCCCCAAACCACTAGCCATTCACTTGAAAATTTACTAATCAACTGCGGATTAGACTCTTATTATACAGTAGTACTGTATTTGTCAAATTTGTCAATGAAATTGCAGTGATAGTATGTATATCTACAGTATTTGGAAAAGAAAGAAGTTAAATCTAAAGATATGAGGGTGTGTTGCAGGTTGCACTTGCATCTGGAGGTGAAAAGAAATATGTTGATAAAATAAGGGAAATACAACTGGGAATGAATATCCCAGATGTTGTGTGTGTTGATGCAAAGGGTCTGCAGCTCAAATCTGATAATCTACATCTCACTACTGAGGCCCAGGTTATATTGGGCCATTCTTTGGCACATTGTTTTCTCACCAATTTTATGACTCAAAAGTGACAAGGCTCCTGTCTAGTTTGTATTTTGTTCCACTATGTACCAACTTGTTGTTCGATTGAATTTAAATCAGTTTTATTTGGTATATATTATGTATTGTGTTAAGTGAAATTAGTGTCTGTTTTAGTTATTATGTTTAATTAAGTTGTATGTATCAGTTGAAATATTAACTTAACAAAAATGTAAAAATTATCTGGTAATAATTTGTTAATCCATGAAGACTAATACCCAAATGGTATAACTCGTGCGTATTGGAGTTTTTCTAGTCCAAGTAAGCTTTTGTAATTTCTAACTAAATTTTGTTAATCCTATATTTTTCTCAATACTTGTTTTACATTTGCCTTGAATTTTTAAAGATAAAAATGATGTTAATACATGAAGCATCGTGAACTATAATAAAAAGCAAAAAAAACTAAACACTGCGAATACGGATAGGTAAGCAAGACGTTAGTACCAAAAAAAAACATAACGATCTATATAAGAGAAAAAATTAGCTAAAAAACAAACAATTGCAGTGTAAGCAGAAAAAATGGTTCATAGCAAGAGTGAATAAATAAATATTATATATTTCATTTCATCGTGTAATTTGGAAACCATATTATGCTTATATATTTTATTAGAGGTCGTACAAGGCACGTGTCGGATTCCCCGTTACTTCCTCACCTCTCAAATTTCTCTTGCTCATTGGCGCAGCTGCAACCGGAAAAAGGGTCTACGAATGGCCGCCGCCACTTTGTTTTCTTCTTCTCTCTGCTGCTACGCCTCCATGCGCGGTACAATTTTGCTTCTTCCTCCCTTTCATTGATCAATTACATTCCTCAAGCGTCAAGTGCTACAGTTCTAAATCCTACTTCCTCGATTACTGACTGTCCAGATATACGTATAGCCCATCCAGCAAAACTAGCTTCTGCTTCTCGCGAATTTGGAACCGCATTCGCTTCTGGCTCTCCTCTCGGTAAGATGTCGCCGTACGTCTTTCTAATTTGACTAGGAAATCATGTATCATGACATCATGTATATGTATTTGCGCGTATATAGTTTAGCCGATTATCTCAATATTCCGCTTTTTGGCTTAAATATAACATTGTAGCAGGAGAACGTGCTTGTTTATCTTGAATTTGATACGAGTTCTCTATACTGACATCGATTTAGCATCATCAATTGGTACCGTTCTGCATAGGTTATTTGTTTTAATACTCAACTTGTGGTAACTGGTAACCCGTAACCTTAACCTATGTTGCTTCTCCTTGTTTTCAGTGATTCGGGCACCGATCAACCAGAGAAAGACTGCTCGTAATTCAACATCAGTGAGTGTAAGGTGTGAGCAGAGTACAAAGGAAGGCAATGGTTTAGATGTATGGCTGGGCCGACTCGCTATGGTTGGTTTTGCTGCTGCTATTACCGTTGAAGTTGCAAGTGGAAAAGGTCTTCTTGAGGTATTAAACCATGTGCTTCAACTACTTTGGGTTGTGAATATTGGATGTTGGTATTGGCGTGGATGATAACTTTACTATCTATGGGAACTGGGGCTCTTATAATCATTGTTGATTGAGTAGCATAAGTTTGTCTACTTGAGAAAACGAGAGAGCTTTTGGTAATTAGTGCATAACAAGGAAATTGTAGATAAATATGTCCAGGCTTGTGATGGGGAAATTGTTTTCTATAATTTAGGTAGTCTGTAGTTCCATAATAGCATTGATATGGGAGTAGTAGTTTCTCTGTTCTCTACCTCCCTCTTGATGATGATATGGTCTTCTGTAAAGATGTCCAGACTTTGTAATGGGGAAAGATAGACACTAAAGTAGCTTTAACTAGACCAATGCTTATATGTGGTAGATTCTTGAGCTATGTGTTTTCTTCTATGGCAGAATTTTGGCCTCACATCACCTCTTCCGACAGTGGCGTTAGCAGTTACATCATTGGTGGGAGTTCTTACTGCTGTCTTCATCTTTCAGTCTGCATCCAAGAATTGATAACCTACCTTTATTTTTCTACAGTATGTCCTCCATTATGTATAATGCTACTCATCATGTATGTACTATCTGAAAGATGTAGCAACTTTCAACATATCTTTTCTTTTTGCAGATATAAAGATACTTAACGTTCCTCATCCCCTAATTCAGTTTTTCTTTCTCATGGTTAACTGTTAATGATTAAATTCGCGTGTGGTTAATGTTATGTTTGTTAACACAGAAACACGTATCTACTTTTCTTCATCACTAGCACTTCATAGTTCATGTGAATGGCTCTCTAAATTGGTGATACAAGCTTAATAGGTAACAGAAAATGGCAATTATATAACAATTTAAATTCTCCTGTAATCTTTAACCTACAAATTGTTTTTAAATAACGATTTTAATATACTGAAGAATTATAAATAAAAATGCATAGCGTGAAGTATAATCACTGTTTTGATGGCATTGTACAAAATACACACTCTACATAAAATGATGATTTACATCTAAAGAAACAAGGCGTTCAGTAAAGGGTAATAAAATGGGGTTACCAGCAACCACCTGAAGGCAAGGTTTCACTAAGATTCCAGAAGAAAAAGCCATAGCATATATCTTCCTTTCACTTACTTATACTCCAAATTAGTCCTAACAAAAATGAGCTGCCTTCGCTATAGTTGCACATACCATAAAATCTGAAGTAACGCAATATTGTGTAATCAAGTGCATTTATATTTATGGCCATACTTACTCGATTGAATCAGCAAATCACTTGTCGGCTCCAACTAGTCCAAAGCAGAAGTAATGACTACATATGAAGTGGCATGGCAATATGCAAAACTGTTCCACAAACTGGCACGGAGAGGAACCAAGCACTTACATATCCATCGACTCTGCAACATTAGACTTTTTCTTTTTTGATTTACTTCTTTTAGTTTTACCATCCTTTTTCTTAGGCTTCTTCACATCAGTAGCAGGTTGGGTCATTTGCAGATGTTGATAAATGGCAGCTAAAGGATCTGATTGATAAATCGGATTATTAAGGATCATCTTCAAATTATTACTCTCTTTCAGCCTGAGAAACAATAGCATGGAAAAAAGTGAACAATTAGTAACGCACAAGAAAATAACATCGAATGGTTCCACATATTATTCTGCACTCACACAAGGTGACTCCTCCTTTTGCAATTAAGTTTGAGTTCAGCTGGTTGTGATTCTGAGGGAGCTTTCAATTCGGGGAGGCACTCTGCAAGGGAAGAGAAGTCATACGCTTTTAGTTTCTTCTGCCTGCTCCGTTTCTTTTGCTTATCCTGCTGTTGCAACTAGTTTTAGAGCCACTAATATAAAAAGAGATGCATTTCATTTGATTGCCCTCATATACAAAGTTCAAATTGTTATAGCCAAAAGTAACATCAAGGAAGAGGCTTGGTGAAAGAATTTTATATAGCTCAAGAGGCAGGAACCATACCTTGCTAATAGCTTTACTGGAAACTGCTGCTCTGACCTCTGCAAGACCAAAATACAATTCAAGATGAGCTCAATATGTATTATTTTGGATATTTGAACTAATTTTTCATAGTAGATTAATTTGCATAAACACCCTGCTGACAATGTGGTTTTCTGCTACTAAATCATCACGTGTATACTCTAACATCATAATGTAATACTACAGATCCAACAAAATCAATGACAACCACAAAAAATTAGCAAATTAGGACGAATGCTATGGACTAAAAGTATAGATCAACTAGGAAAACTTGAGCAATATTTCCAATGAATTCCCTCCAGTGTGCAACTACTTAACAATTAATTTAAATGCTGAGGAACATATCAGAATGAAAATTTCCTAAGAGATAGAAAAGCAAAGGAAACAGGAGTACTAAAATATACAAAGTTCATATCCTTACTTTCGTAAAACTGCACTTTCTTATCGAATTTGCGATCTCCACTTGACTTTCCATCAGAACTGAAATTTGTAAAAACGAAGTTAATTTGGAAAGTGGATTAGTATGTAACCTGCGAAGACACAAATCATCCGAAACAATTCAGAAAAGTTCAGAAAGTTTTTACCGTCCACTGGTTTTCCCCATCGATATAATGTAGTTTCAGTCTTTGTATACTGCTTTTCGTATACAAACAGAGAATCAAACACAAAAAAGTGGCGACTCAGAAATCCTGCGATGGATGCTTAGGGTTTAGAGAGAGAGAGAGAGCTGGGATTAATCCTAAAGTTGTAAAAGGACTTCCTGAATTAATTTTTATTTCTTTTTAAAAAAGGCCTACTAAAACGGATATTCATACTCAGGCCCAGAAGGCCCAATTAAAATATTTGAATTTGTCTTTCCTTTCAAAAGAAGAACGAAGAGTACAAGTACTAGAGGGCAAAGTACTACTCCCTTTTTCCAAAATGATTTTCCCCCAATTTTCATCCCCAGGAAGGGCGTTTAAATCAAAAACCCCTTCGGAGAGAGAGAGGAGAAATCGACAATGGAGGGAGCTTCGTACCAGAGATTCCCCAAAATAAAAATTCGGATTGTGAAACACAACAACATGAAGTTCGAGCTGCGAGAGACCGACGCCAGCATCGCCAACGCATGATGATCGCTGAATTCCCCATAATCGCTATAAATTTAGTAGATATCAAGGTGAATTCTTCCGTCTTGAATGACGAATTTATCGCCCACCGCCTTGGTCTAGTCTCTCTCACCAGCGAGCGCACCGTGTCCATGCGCTTCTCCGGGGAATGCGACACCTGCGACGGCGATGGGGAGTGCGAGTACTGCTCGGTCAAGTTTAGCGACCAGACACTCGATGTCATTTCAAAGAATCTCTTGAACTTCTGTTGCACATGGAAGCCTTTCGAGAACTTGTCAAATCTCTTTGAGCAATCGATTGAATGCATGATTATTAAAGGCTTTTGAGATCCTTCAGCCTTGATTTGATGTGCACTTTCTGAATGATAATTTTCTGGGAAAAATTAATTAGTAATTAATTGGACTAACTTTATATCGTTAATTTATGTTTTATTCTTGTGTTGAGTGAGTAGATAAATGAATGAATGGATACCACTAAGCTACAATAATTCTGTTAACTAACCTACAACTAAACAGTGAGCGATTGGAAAGAAGAAAAAAAGAAGTCAGTACACAAAAACTGCATAATTGTAAATGAATTGCAATCAAAGTGAGAAGAGAAGGGAAACAGATTGGACCACCTGAATGAGTAGAGTGGCGTAGCAATTGTCACTTCGCATTCAATTCATACCTATCATCACTCCCTCTCTTCCCATATCTTACCAACGATTCCCTCTCTATTCATTTTCAGCTTTTATATTAATCAACTCATTTTATTTATTATTGATTTATAAATGCAAGAAATTAACATGTTTGTATCATTATATGGGTGGAGATGGCTCTATATAAATTTGTACGTATGCATGGAAAATAATTAAATTCAAATATTAATACAATAACACAAAGGCAAATACACAAAGGACTGAGGTGGGCTCCACAATTCGTACACCTATACTCACAGTCACAGATGGTCCCGTCCCACACCACCATTCATTAATCCCAGATTTTGTTGTTTCTATTTTTACGAAATTCCCATTTTCCATATTTACATTCTCTTATTTTATTTTATTTTATTTAATCCGATATCGTATACTGAAATTACTATATGGTGCTTAAATTAGTAACACACACACACACACATATATATATATGAACAATTATGGACAGAAAGCATGTTTAATTAGCTCTGTGTAATATGCTTGAGATATAAATGAATGAACTATTTGAATGCCCTAACTGTTTGCAACCAAAAATATATAATATGAATTTACTACTGAGAATATAAATAATGAAAAATTAAAAAAGAACATTGAAGAATAGCAAAGATAAAAAGGGTAAAGATATAGGAATAGAGTTGTGGGGAGAAGCAAACAAGTGACAAAGTAGAGGGAGAGGGAGGGGCCAAACCAAACTTAGACAATTCTGGGAGCAGGCATTCTGTACCAGCTGACACCTTTACAGTTGTAACCACAAAATAAACAAAATAAAAAAGAATGTCAAACCATCTCTAAAATATCATCAATGGAGTTTCTTGTTTTTGTTCTCAACAGTGAAATTATTGTCAATTGTGATGTAGGCTTCATGTCTGGTTTGTGCACAAATTGATAAGTACTGGTAAAAGGCTAAAAGCAGTTTTTACTCTACTTGGCTTGTCCTAAGCAGAAATGGCTATATGTTTATTCCCTTCGTACATACATATAACAGATAAAGAGAAAGAGAAGAGGTTGTAATAGAATTTTGAAGATTGAGGAAGTCAAAAGTGTGGCGGTCAACTCTTTGTGTTTCTTGAAAAAAGGATGCAGTGCTGTGAAGTGCAGGCGAGGAGATGAGATGAGATGATGATCATTTGCTGTGTCTGAATTCATAACTGCATGATCATCAATTATTGCAGCATCACTGCTGAATTCCCAGTTTCTGGCCCATTATTAATTGTTGCTTGAAACTATATCTGACATAAACCTGTAGCACTCCTCCACTTCCCTCTGTTCAGAAAAACTTCATTCTATTATCAACACAACACTCCACTCCACACACATATATAATACAAATGCATGAATGGAAGAGCAGAAGCATCTTAATTAATGAATGAATGGAAGTGGAGTGATATAATAACACCTACCTTGGTGGTTTTGAGTAGATGGAGCATCTTCTTCTCACACTCAACCGCATCATCACAGTAGTCAACTTCATTAATAACGTGAAGCATTGTTGCAGTCGCCAACACAGATGGTAAATAACCTACAAATCTTGAATCTGTACGTGCACAAAACCATGATCAGTAAACACCAAATAACTTAATTGCTCAAGAGAATACTCAGAGAGAGAGTCTGACCGGAGAGAAGAGAAAGGGTCGTGTTTCCACATCTTGTAAGAAACTCCAAGTGGCACTTCAATCCAATTCTTCTTACTATATGATCAATGAATGAAAGAGGGGTCACTGCATTCATCCTCCATTTTAATCTGCAGAGAACCAACACCTCCATTCTTTGAATGATTTTCGCCTCGAACAAATACTTGCCGTCCTCCACCTAATTAATTAACACCAGCAAGCAAAAATGAGTCATTCCGATCTTGCCTGCAGAGTTCGAACAACAAAACAAGGCTTTCTTTTATTACTTGGAGATCTAGGAGAAGAGGAACATGGGTTTCTTCAACTTTTGCCGCCAAAGAGAGAGACGCAACTGCAAGGAGCTGCATCAGACACCCCTTATCTTCTTCCTCAAAACTGCTCAGATTATCAAACAAGAATCTGTCGAGGAAATTAACAGCAGCAATGGCGGCAGGCGCCGAGAATCCATGGTGGGAGCTCATTCTCAGAATCGATTCAACTGCTTGTTTTCTTGCAACCGCAACACATGAAGGTAAGAACGTGGAATTAGGGGATGTTTCTCTCTCTTTGGTGAGAAGGGATTCAAGCTCTTCATCATCCCACCAAACGTCATGTTCACATACTAGTGAATGCTTGTTGGATATATTCTTGTTCAATGTCTTTTCACATTTACTTTCTTCCTCCCCTTCTTCTTCTTCTTCACAATAAAGGGAATCGGGAAACAAAGATTTTGGTGCAGTGTGATCCACATCCATGCTCTTCTCAGAAGAAAAGAAGGGGTGAAGTTCTTCTTGAGAAGTGAATGAGAGATAAAAGTAGAAGGTTTTTTATCATTTGGAAATCGAAATGTTAACATGTCATATTTATATTTGGAAATTCAAGAAAGTGAATAGTAGACATAGATAAATACTTAATATGTATCTAGTTGACTTCTTAAACACGACCCTTTTTTTAGCCTATAATTCACAAATATAGTCCTTGATTAGAAACTCAAACTCAAAAGATTGTACCAAAAATGAAATGAAACAGTTGGTGAGAACCATTGTGGGGCTCTTGTTTGTTTATATAGATCTATATACTGTAAATAGTTGTTACACTTTTGGCACTGGAGACGAAGGCAATGAATAGGATTTTTGTAATTTATTGGCAGAGTTGGTTTGCTTTATGAGCGTGTGGAGTGTGTGCTTTTGGCCAAAATCCTAACCCCTGCAAAATTTGAACTACCACTAAAATATGATGTGTTGTGGTTTTCTGCATGATTTCTTGTATTGTGATGGCGGGAGAAAAAAAGGCACAAACCACGACCTGGGACCCACCAAAACAACCTCCTGTGACTCTGTCCAACAAAAAGTTATACTACTATGTGGGCTTTTCGTGATTGGGCTACAGTTGGGCTCATCCTCAACTATGTTTTGCCCCCAACTGGGCTTCTTTTATAACCCAATGATACAACTAGTCCCACACTTGTATCTGTCACTGTCATCTCCATTTTATTTATACCAAATTTTATCCAATTTAAATATAAAGTTAGAAGATGCAACCATTGTCTGTAACTGTAAGTAGTTCCACTCAGTAATATGAGGGCATTGCAATACATCAACCCAATAGGACCATATTCCATATAATTAGGCTAGTAAATGTGTATTACAGATCTATACTAGGAATCTGGATTCTCACCACCACCACACCATGCAAAGGAGAACACAAAATTTTACACACATGAGCGGGACAAGAATTAAGTATTTACTCAGTTTTGGGAGTGACTGATACATTACCCCAGTTTGTTGTAATGTCTCCAGAGATGTCATTTTATCGAGTAATCAATAGATGCTTCCCAAAAAGTATAGGATCACCATAGTTCAACCAATAGTATAGCTAGTGATTGTGAGCCGATCGCGTGGTAATCTCACTTGTGCTTATATTTATAGTAACTGTGGTGGTGAAAACTGGAGAGTGATCACATTTTCTCTGCATCCTGCTTTATCTGAAGAGCCGCCCTAACAACATCTCCCCTGGTAATAATACCAATCTATCACATAGCAAACAGGAGAGTGTGTTATTGGGTTCGGCTGATTATTCTAACGTGTCAATGCTAAGAGTGGAGTAGAAACACTTACCAGCTTGCCTTCAGTATTTACAACAGGTAGGCGACGATACTTTGTTTTGAGCAATAACCTGCATCATATCAGCATCCAATGCAGGTTGTTAATATAAATGACCAACTATAAACACTTATATGCCTGGGTATCTCTTCGCATGTAATTAGAATAATAGGAAAAGAAAAAAACGCTTTAATAATAAAATATATGGTAAATGCCCAGTTCCGGAAGATATGCTTACTATTCGATGTTCAAATTTGCAGGTAAGTATTATTTCAGCACGTTATCAATTGTTGATACTCATTAAAATGAAAAAAAAGATTAAATACCTTGCAGCATCCTCAAGATTGGTGCTTTCACGCACAACAAGTGGAGCAGGAGTCATTAGGTCACCGACAACCTTCCCATTAGTTTTACTAAGCAACTTCTGAATTTCATTAAATGTCTGGACAAATACAATATTAGAAATTGAGAGGCAGATAGAGGTAATACAGTGAGCGTGTTTATGTCTATCAATTCAAATATTGCATGAAAACAATATTGGTCAGGTTTATACTTACTTTCCAAGTGCTATCGACAACTGGAAACAAATTTGTATCTTGTTCACCACCACCTAAATTTGATCAACGAGAACAATAACTTAATAATAAAACAATGAATAGAAAACTTAGATGGAAAGTACATAAAATAGGATAGCTGTAAATTATATATAAACAAACTGGATCTTATAGTCTCTCTGCAGTTAGTTTGAGCTTCGAACCAGCTATGACATCTTGATAAATTAAGGGCAAAATTTATCAAATTACCAACATTTAACAAGAATCTTCTTTCAAATTTTAAATGAAAAATAAATAGCGAGTGAGAGCTTGAGAAAAACTAAATGAAAAGAAAGAAAAATCTTGCTTTAATTTTTTTATGGCAGTAATTAGTAAATACTGTTCTAGATCATGCAGTTTTAAATTTTTTATGGTAGTAAATATTGTTCTAGATCATGTAATACTCATTCTTCGAAATCTTTTTTTCTTCCTTTTCAGACACATGGATAGGGAATGTATCTCACTATCTGAGATATCTTCCTATTAAACTAGAGTTATGTGTTTAAATCACAAGAAAACTTCTAGGGATCTGTCTTTAGGAGTAGAGCCAGCTCAAATACCATAAAAATAAAGTGGTCTTGCAAACCGAATGATACCTGAGATGGAGTCTAGTGCCAATAAATCATAATCAGAAACCACGCCAACCTGTAGCATCATCACCCAGTTTGTCAAGATGTATTATGAACAACAACTCTAATTGATTACTACTAAAAAATGCAAGATTATGATGCCTCTTCAATGCAAAAAGATGATCGTACAGGATATGTAGCATTACCAACTTCCAGTCGTCATCAACCACAGGAAATCCAGTGATTCTTTTCTCAACGAGGATGTCCAGAGCTGGGTACAAATTGAAAAGTTTGGTAAAAGAACAGGGTAATTTAGATATTCTCAAACCCAAAAGAGCAAAATGAAAAACAAAAAAAAAGAGGAAGATAAAAATAGATGTGAACAATACCCTGATCGACAGTAGTCGTGGGTTTCACAACGTGCAAATCTTCTCTTCTTGTCATAAACTCACCTACATTGTAAATCCCCTCTTTTGCCTGAACAGTTGGAATATATGCAAGTTCAGGAAAGGTGAAGATCGCCTATATTCTCAGTTTATTGTTCTGGCAGTATTTTTGGTTACACTTAAAGGGTTCTCAACTTGCTCCAAGACACCAGAACGGATCATTTAGCAAATAGTCACTTACTTGTGTAATATGAGATATCAAGACAGGTCAGGAAATTAACACGAGGTTTTAAATAGCCATATGGATCAACTAATCATATAGATGACAATTTCGAAGCAGTTAATCTTGTGAGCCCTGTCATGAAAAAAGCAGTTTTGCTCCCCTTAACCTCCACCTGAGTGGAGCCAAATTAGCTCAGAAGCTCAACTTGATCCGCATGAAAATTCATGATTATTGAAGGTCATCTCTTGCAAACAAAGTTGTAAATCAAATTGAGCTAGAGCCTATGGATGAAGTCATAATTGTACCAGCCGTAGATGCTTTTGTAAACATTACTTGATGAGGACTATTTTTAGGCAAACCTAATCTCTACAAGCCTCACCAGCTATACGCTGTACCGTGGATAGATATGGTCAAGATGCGGAAGGTTAATAACTCGATTGGGGGGAAGATATTTCAACCGAAATCTAAACTAAGAACAAAATGGGATCTTTTAGATTGAGAGATAAATTGCATATCTATTGCCTCTTGGTGCGGAATATAGTGTTTTTGTGAGTTCATATAACTAACTCTACACTAAACGGCTGCAGTGAGCATGTGAATTACTGATATTAATACTTTATGCAACGATCTTCAATTCATATCCGCGTCTGAGACGTGCAGTTTACAAGATTACGGCTGTGATTATTATGAGGAACTCTCGTAGTTTTCCTTTCAACTACTCAGACAGCAGTAATTTTTTTCCAAATCCAAGATACATACAGCAAGGCGCTACAATTACTTACAGGAGCTGAATTGGTGGTGCCGGAAGTGGCAAGAGGAGGAGACACCGGCCGCCGCCGCCGCCCTTGGCTGGATGAAGCGGAGCAGATAGTAAACGCCGGCTTGGATAAGGGAGAAGGACTATTGCACGTAATGACGCAAGGTAAACTGCGGCTGTGAACGGCGTAATTAGATCCTGAAAGTGAAAAAAGAGATGGAAATTCTACGATTAAAATGGAATCCATGGATGGGGTGAGGCGATGCAGAAACAGAAAGTGAAAGGAAATACTGGTATTTTGAGACTTTGAGTGAGAGAGATGTATAGATAAATTAGATATTTTCACATTTCCTGCGAGTGGTTTGTGAATTAATGTTGTGTTGTGCTTCTCTCTGTTAGTAATTATTGTCTCTCTACACTAATCTTCTTTTTTCCATCCTTCCACAACACTTTCTATATAAATATTAGTATTATAATATCATAAGAGAGACAAAATAAAATTAGTTATTTAATTTGTACTTTCAAACTTATTTAATTTATTGTTATGTTTTCTATTAAAATTGAGATTATTTATAAAATTGTCAAAAAAATTAAAATTAAATTGAATGTTTTCTAGTATTATTATATACGTGGGACTTGAGATTCGAATAAGATCACCTATTATCTAATAGTGTTGTATCTTTATTGTAATAATAAGATTATGATACATGTAATGACTATGATTTAAGATTTAGGGTATATATAAGGAAAATATATAGTTTATATCTTACTCAATTAATTATGTCACACGTTGTAATTTTATTAATGTAATAATAAATGTCACATAATCTTATTAATTATGTCACACGTCGTCCTCAATGTTTGTTACATATTTTCTTTTTGATCCATCCACCAATGTTTGTTATATTTAAAATTTTTATTTTATAGCACGCACTTCAATTAAAATAATAATAACAAGTGGGTAATACGTTCATAAAAATATTGTTATTTAATTGATCATATTAACCAATATAAACTACTCCCTTCGTCCCGCTAAAATTGATCATGTTTCCTTTTTTGGCTGTCCCACTAAAAGTGGTCACTTTCCTAAAAAGAAAAAGTTTTTACCTTTAAAATACATTATTCCTACTTTATTCACACACAACACTTTAGTTTCTTATTCTCCGTACCGACTCTCTTGTGGCCGTTTTTAGCGGGACGGAGGGAGTAACAATTTAAAAAAAAATATGGGGTGCAAGTTCATAGATCAGTGAGAATCAAATTGAACCTTAAAGTTTAATACCATGTCGATATATTTACGAATCAAATATAAATTAAATTTGAGATCGATAATTTTATGTTGAATAAAGTAAGAAATTTTTAATACAACTTAGAGTGAAAAAATGTGGGAAAATTGATTTTGAATTTATAAAATTTTTAATTAATTTTTGATAATTAATTTGGTTTGAAACTGTTCTACTTGGCCTTATATTTATCAAAATCAATTTCGGTGAGTAGTAAATTATATGCAAAAATCTTATAAAAATGGTATTGGGTTTGGAATAATATAGCACTGGGCAAGTCAAGATCATCAAGTGTTGGGCTTAAACACATAATTTAATTGTTGAAAGCTCATTGACCTACTAGACTTTTACTTTCCAATTGCCAAGACTCTCGACTTTTCATATGGTTGCCATTATCATGAGTTTTGTGGTCATAATAATGTCTTCTCATAATGTCATCGTAATGTTGTGACTTATGATCTTTCCATGACGTGGCTATAAATGGGAGAGTTTGGAGAGTGTTTCAAACACACCAACACTTATATGTGTTTATCTATCATCTTCAATTACACACATTTCATAGTAGTCGTGTTAGGGCATTGTCTGCTCGGTTCTCAAATCTCGTCGAGTTCACTGGAGCCTTTGGAGTTTGTAGTGTTACTATTATAAAGGATGAAGTCATTTTATCTTTGGAGACGATACGTCAAACCGTAAGCACTAGCCGATACGTATCTCGTCTTGCGAAAATAGGCCTTCATCGACTAGACTTTACAAGCTTGTATATATTTTGATTTTAGTTTTATTGTAACTATACCCTATTTTTATATTCAGTTTATTGTAATTTCAAATCATTGTATTCCCTCCGATTATTTTCCAACAAAAACTTCTTTATCATATACCAATAGATTGATGGTTACTACTTAATGACCCAACAAATACAACGCTAAAACTATGTAAACGTCCTTATGTTTTTTATAAAAATAATTATAACTTATGTAATATAATATATAATTTAAATATATAAACAAAGTATTATTTGTACTATGCAGACTAATATACATGTTAATAGTGAGTTATTTTAACGTGTGTGTGTATGTTTTTTTTTTATGTTGAAAAATGAAATATGAGACAATCTTATCGAAACAATCCAATTAGAAAAGTGACACTAATAAAATATAATTAGAATTTTTTATCGCATCATATAATACTTACATTAATATAATTATAAAATAAAATATTATAGATGAATCTACGCAGTATTACCCATTATCACTTGCGTCTAAGCAACGCTTGCCAATGTTGACTATTGATTTCCAGTTGATGACTTTATGTAAGAGATAAAATCATAAAAGTAAAAGAAAAAACTATTTTTCCATGACACGTCATCCAGTTACACAATCAACGGCTAGATTATGTAGGGTTTTGAGTGCACGAAGGCAAATCCCTTACTCATCGCTCCCGTATAAGTACCGCCGCCCAAAATTCGCGCACATTTGGCTGTGCGCAGTTCTACCTGCCCTCCAAATTTTATCCCTCCCCTCATCCTTCCTATCGGCGTCGCGCCGCCTGTTGTCGCTGGCGGTGATCGTGCCTCTTCTCCGTCGGATCTCCGACCTATGAACCCTTCCCTCTCCTCTCTTTATCGAAAACAGCAAAAAAACAAAAAATCCAGCTAAAAAAACCTCAAATTCTTAGTACGTTTTTGTTATTGCTTCCAGTGTAGTTACTGGTAGCATTTTCTGATTTATCTTCAAGTGGTTCTGATAATAACAAGAGGAGAGGGAAGTTAGAGAAAAAAATCCAAAAAAATAGAAAATTTTCTGAAAAGGGAAAAAAACGTTTTGTTTCCTCTTGTTTTTTGATTGAGATGGCAGCCCAGGTTCAGATGCAGCCTCAGGTACCAGCGGTGAATGCAGCGGCTTCTGGTGGCGCTCCGTTTGTTACCTCGCTGTACGTCGGCGATCTCGACATGAGCGTGACAGACTCCCAGCTCTACGATCTGTTCAGCCAGATGGGTGATGTGGTGTCGGTCAGGGTTTGTAGGGATTTGACTAGCCGGCGTTCGCTCGGATACGGCTATGTCAACTTTGGCAACCCTCAAGATGGTTTGAACTCCATTTTTGTACAATTTAATACGATTTTCTGTTTTGCATTATCTTTAACCACTGTTTTATTTAAAGATTGTTGGAACTTTAATTTGACTGCTAGAATTTGATACTTTTGAAAATGTTGTCCGATTTTTGCCTTTTTAAGTCTCCAAGTTTGCTGTTTTATTACTTTATACCATATTTTAGACTTTTGCCTCATAATTGACAATCGTATTAGTTTAAGTTATGACAGAATTAGGCTTCATTTTTATTATGAAAATTAAAAAATACTACATTTATCAAGAAACTAGAAATATAAATAACAAATTAATAAATGGAAGGTACACACCCAACTCTTTATTGTTCGTCTAGTATATATTATAGTTTTCTGTTAGATCTTTAATTTTGATTACTTTATTAACTTGTAAGATAATATTATCATTTTGACCTTTTGATATTAAAATTGGAAAATGTTGTCTGATTTTATTGCAATTCTATCAGAGTTAACTTGAAGGTGTGAAGGTGGTAGCGTGTGTTTTTCCATTTAAAGCATCCTTTCAGAGTTTTAATTCAGTGAGCTGGTATTCATATTTGCACTGCTTTCACTTTGCAATGTTTAATGCAATCTGTTTCTTGCAAGTCCAAAAATCGAACTACCTTCCATGTCAATTGGCCCTAGTCTAACTGTCTTATTCGCCTGTTCCACTTATTTTCTTCTTTTTATGGTTCATTGTAGCTGAGAGGGCATTAATGGAGGTGAACTTCACACCTTTAAATGGGAAACCCATTAGGGTTATGTACTCTCATAGAGACCCCAGTGTACGCCGAAGTGGCAATGGAAATATATTCATCAAGGTATTATTTTCTGTCTCCAATAGTTGAGTTGAATGTAGATACAAAAAAGCTCTAAATTATGACGACAACACATCAAGGAATGAAGACGTATTATTATGATGACAACAAATTATTCCCAAATGGGGGTTATTCTTTAGTATTTTTCTTCTTCTAATTTTAGTGCATATGTGTACACTTAGGAGATTACTCATGAAACATAATACAAAATATACATAATAATTTTGCAAAAAGATGTATAATCAACCATAATGTAATTGTTGATTGATTTGGCTTCTTTTCCATGTACATATCATGTACAATTGTATAATCTATCGGTCAAAAGAACATAATTGCAACCTAAAAAGATCAAGTCATTTCTACATTATTCTTAATGGAGTTGTATTTCTTTAAGACGGGACTGGGAAATATGAATTATGTCCATGGTAGAGTTCATCCTATTTATAAGTTATAACTAGTTCCAAGTTGGGACCATCATATTTCATTCCTAAATAGATGATTACTTCATAGAGGTTTAACTGTGTAACCTTCCTTGGAGCCGTCTAGTTTATTAATATGTATTTTTATGTGTAGAATTTGGACAAGGATATTGATCACAAAGCTCTGCATGAGACATTTTCATCCTTCGGTACCATCCTTTCATGCAAAGTAGCGACAAATTCCTCTGGTCAGTCCCTGGGTTATGGCTTTGTGCAATATGCTACAGAAGAATCTGCTCAGAAAGCTATTGAGAAGCTTAATGGAATGTTGATGAATGGGAAGCAAGTTTATGTTGGACCTTTTGTCCGCAAGCAAGAAAGAGATATGTCAGTAGACAAGACAAAATTCACAAATGTGTTTGTCAAAAATATATCTGAAACTACAACTGATGAAGATCTCCAGAAGATGTTTGGTGAATTTGGGCAAATCAGCAGTGCAGTGGTGATGAAAAATGAAGATGGAACATCTAAGTGCTTTGGGTTTGTCAACTTCGAAAATGCGGACGATGCTGCTAGAGCTGTTGACTCTCTGAATGGTAAAAAAATCGATAACAAGGAATTGTTTGTTGGGAGAGCCCAGAAAAAATCTGAGAGGGAGGTACAACTGAAGAACCGGTTCGAGCAGAGTATAAAAGAAGCTGTTGACAAATCACAGGGGTCAAACTTGTATGTTAAAAATTTGGATGATAGCGTTGACGATGACCAGCTTAAGGAGTTTTTCTCTCCGTTTGGTGTGATAACTTCATGCAAGGTTGGTTGGTAATTTCTTCCTCCATTGATGATGTGAGACCATAGAATTGATAATCAACTTTTTAGTGGGTTATAATTTATTTACTAGATCTACTCTGATATCTGTTCAGGTTATGAGGGACCCAAAAGGAATTAGCAGAGGATCTGGTTTTGTTGCATTTTCATCACCTGAAGAGGCTTCTAGAGCTGTGAGTGTTTTGTTTCATACTAATGTATTATGTCTCTTATACTGGTTTCTTTTAATGAAGGAAGCTTCTATTATTGTTTTTAAACATGATCTTCTATTATTGCTATTGTAGTATTATTTCTTACATTATTTTTTCTGGTGTATTTCAGCTATCTGAAATGACCGGCAAGATGATTGCTGGTAAGCCTCTTTATGTTGCACTCGCTCAGAGGAAAGAAGATAGAAGAGCACGACTTCAGGTCAGTTTCATGCACTTCAGTGCATGTAGAAACCCATCAGTATAAAATGAAAATCAAATGGCCGAAAATTCTTAGTGTCTTGATGTTCTGATGAACATTTGTGAGTCTTGTGATTGGTTACTTCCTTCTTTAATGGGCATCTTTCTTATTTACAAAATTATGTGGACTTTAAGTGTCATTGGTTTCTGTGGACTGAATTGCTGAGCCGTGAAGATGTACAAATTATTATCATAAAATATCAAAAAGTACATTGATCTCTATCTTGTTTATATCCAGGCTCAATTTGCTCAAATGAGGCCAATTCCGATGGCGCCTGCTGTGGCTCCCCGTATGCCTATGTATACGCCTGGTGGTCCTGGTCTAGGGCAACAGATATTCTATGGACAAGCTCCACCTGCAATGATTCCTCCTCAAGTAACAGTCTTCTTCATGTGCTACTTAGTGGTTCTATTGTTGAATTGATACCTGATGTTTGATTAAACTTCATAGTTAAATGAAGTAAAATGGCATTAAAACCATATAGATTTTTCTCTTTCTTTTTTATAAATACTTATTAGGGAATTTCTAGAATTGATTTGATAGTGAAAACTGGCATTTGTTTAGCCTGTGGGAGGGGGGAGTTTGATTATAGATGTCAAATCATGGGCCAAAAACTTGCAGGGAAGGAGAACTATTAGATTATAGCATAAGCATATAAGTGAGTTATAGAATTGGAGATGTTGGAAGCAATGTCTTCAAAAATATGCATATTTGAAACAATCTCTTAATTTTATAGAACTTTTGATGAACTTTTATCATCTTAACACAGTGATCTTCGTCTTGTATTCGAGCATGCCAACAAGTCCATATTTAATTTAAGATGGATATAAGCAATCAATTATTGAATGATATTTGAATTTGTTCTAATTCTCTTCTTTTATTTCAGCCTGGATTTGGGTATCAACAGCAGCTTGTACCAGGTATGAGGCCTGGTGGGCCTCTCATGCCAAACATGTTTATGCCTATGGTCCAACAGGGTCAGCAAGGTCCCCGTCCTGGTGGTAGGAGAGGTAATGCTGTGCCAATGCAACAGGGCCCACAACCTGTTCCTGTAATGCAACAGCAGGTATGTGTCACTTTAACCTATGCCTTTTTTCTTCGCCTTCATTTTTTTGTACCCTCAAGTATTTCTTCTGTGCAGATGGTTCCTAGAGGACGTGGATATCGCTACCCTCCTGGACGTGGCATGCCTGATATGCCGATGCAAGGTATGGCTGGAGGAATGCTTTCTGTCCCATATGAAATGGGTGGCATGCCATTGCGTGATGCAGGGATTTCTCAGCCAATTCCCATTGGAGCTCTGGCTTCTGCACTTGCAAATGCTTCTCCCAGTGAACAAAGGACTGTAAGTATTTACCTTTATACTTGATTTACGACTTGACTTTAACCTTGAGAAACCTTAGTACTTGATTAGTTGATCATGACATTCCATTATATCTTCAACTAATCTCCTTACATGATATCTGTATTTTCCAGCTATTCATTTTTCCCAAAGTGATTAGTTCAACATAGAAACATCCATACTTCTTATTGATCTGTTGTGGAAGCACACCTATGCATGTCGTAATCAAACTATGATCCGAAAAATCAACAAGAGAAGATGACTAATAATCATACATTAGTTTTGCAAATGAGATCCTTTTTGTTGTATGCATCAGATGCTAGGAGAAAATCTGTACCCACTCGTCGAGCAATTGGAGCCAGAGACGGCAGCCAAGGTGACGGGAATGCTCCTTGAAATGGACCAGACGGAGGTTTTGCACTTACTAGAGTCACCAGAAGCTCTTAAAGCCAAGGTTGCAGAGGCAATGGAGGTCCTGAGGAGTGTGTCCCAGCAGCAGGGTGGCACACCTGCTGAGCAGTTGGCTTCGTTATCATTGAACGAGTGATCTCTTACAAGAGATGACGAATAATGCTATGTTATCTGTCTAACAATTTATTCAGCAGATTCTTTCATTTCCTATGACTTTAAGCAAACTGTCGTTTTGAAATGTTGTTTGGTCTTGGAATCATGTTAACTTAACTTAAACCTGGTACTTTTGAATATGGGATGTTTTTGATTAATTTGTTTCTCTGTCTCGTCAAGATTCTGTATTTTTGACGTTCTCTCCGAAGTCAAATCTTACTCTTCAACAAATCAGAATGCTATACTGGCGCATTTTTTTTCAAAAATAATACTCCCTCCGTTTATGAAAAATTTGCACTCTTCTATTTTTAATAATTAATACTGATATTGTTGAACCTACTATTAACATTTCAATCATTCACATTACATATTTAACTATAAATAATGTGGGACTCTCATTCTACTCACTAACTTTTCTTTTCGTTAAAACTCGTATCGAGCCCAAGTATGCAAATACTTGGTGGATAGAGAAAGTACAAATTTATCATGTAGGTAAATACCGTTGTTCTAAAAATCAGTGTGGATTGAAAGTATTACTCAAAGTAAAAGAGTATAGCAAGCTAGTAAGGGTAACCATCAGTTTGGACCGACACGAATTGTGAGAAACCTCAAGATTGGCCATAGACCGACTTAGACCTGGATTTCGGGTCCGGTTTGGTTTCGCTCCAATGAGTAAAAAATAAAATATACTTCCTACGTCCACATCTTTTTAAAATAACCTTAAATTATGCCTTTAAAAAAATGTGGACTCTACCACCTTTATCACTCTTACACTACTTTATACACTCTCTTTAATAAACGTGCCCAAAAGTTTTGTGTCATGCTTATTGGGACAGAGGGAGTATTAATTTATATTTTTTTCATATTACCAAAAATTAATAAATTTTTCATAAATAAAAATAAGTATAAAAAAATATTATGTATAATATACTTATTATTAAATAAATAAAAAATGTTTAAACTATTATAAAAAACATATTTTTTTTATTTGTATAGATAGGTTTCAGGTCCAATTGATTTGAGCGGATCTTGATTCAGACAAGACCCGATACTTCACCGGTCATAAAAAAAAATGACCCCAGACCGTTTCAATATACAAGTAGGTCCTAACTCGAACCGAACGCACCGTTCCAAATCAGTTTAACGGGTTTGATCCGGGTTTGCACACCCCTTCAAGCTAGTCTTATACCCTCTTGAGACCAATAACTTCTCATAGTTCACTTGCCTACGTAAGCCACACAAAAATGTGATTGGAAACATACAAACGACGGAGAATCCGAGGATGAAACGAAGTAGAAAAATATGAGAAAAGAAGGGGAAGAAGAGTAGGAGTACTGGAGTATGTTATGTTGGAGAAACATACTACATTTGTTCAACTTCTTCTAGAAAAGCCATGCATGTTTCATGGACCCATAAACGCTAATATACTTCTATTTTAAGTAAAGGAAGATGCAATTTATTGGTGTGATGGTGAAAAAATCTAGGTAGAAATTTAGTAGTAGCATATTATTTTGGTCTCGTGTGAATTATAGACCTAATAGTTATTTAGTCAATACTTCGGAATATCCGATGACTTTGATATCTTAGATTCATGGTCAAATTTGATTGACCAATTGATATCTATATATCTAAAATACGATACCCATTTAATAATAATTATTTTATAGCTAACATATATAATTATAGAGTAATTATCATGAGATAAGATAGCTTGTGGGAATGATTCTTGTTGAGTTATTTTAATGATAATTATTCTATAGCTAACATAATGAGTTATTTGGAATAGAGACCGTGTGGAGGCCAACTTATTTGTTAAGGTATTACAATGTTGCAAACCTTTGCCAGTTCACTCAATTTTCAATAATAAAATCGAAAATTTGTTGCAGAATGTGGACGAAGAAATCAACCACAAAGCGTTGCATGAGATATTCTGTGGATACGGAAAGATCATCTCATCTAAAGTTGAGACTCATCAAAAGGGTATGGTTATGTCCAATACCACAATAAGGACCAAAGCTATGCAAGAATTGCATGGTACGCTGTCTCCAAAGAGGAACCAAATTCACCAACGTATTCATCAAGAATATCAATGACCAGTGTGGTAGTGATGCGCGACGAGGCAGGGTAAGTGTTTTGGATTCGTAAATGAGGAAATTCTTGAAAGATCGTTGTTTCCAAATCTCATGCTTCCAATGATGCAACAACTCGGGAGTCGTCGCCCGCCTTTTCTTCCTATCATGCATCATCATCAACAGGTTAGTATGCTGTTTCCATTCATGCCTATCGTCTCCTTAAAATCTCCAACAGTATATTAACTTCTCTCTCACAGCCAATGCAGAATGCAAGAGTGCAAGATGCATCTTTAACTTCTGCAATTGCTAATGCTTCTCCACGTGCACAGAACAATGTAAGGATTTCTCTTTCTTGATCATTCAAAAGAGATTACTTTTGTTGGGAGATTTACTCAACTTCATATTTGATGATATGGGCACATGTTGGGCAGCAACTTATACCCTCTCGTTGAGAAGCTGGAGCCTCAAATGGCAAGTAAAGTGACTGATATCAGATATGCTGCTGGAAATGGATCACACCGAAGTTCTGCACTTGCTCGAATCACCCGAAGTTCTTAGAGTTAAGGTTCTGGAGGCCATGGATGTCCTGAACAATCCTCGTCTGCAGCGTGAAACCAGCCCCTCTAATCACATGGGTTTCTTATCTTTGAATTAATCATCGACAATCCTATTCTCCATTTGAAAAGCTTGATGTCCTAAACTTACTTTCGGCACTTGTGATCAACTATTAATTTGCTTTTGGCACTTTTGTTTTTGTTTTACACTGTCCAAGTTTATGATCAACTATTACTTGGTAGTTTGGTACTTTTGATACATTACTATCTTGCTCTATCTTGATCAATACTTTAGCTTTACAAAATTGAACTTGAGATAATGCATACTTGCTTCAAGATTTGGTTGCTGCTTCCCTCATTTCAAGCAGAGCATCTTGGAAACACATTGCTAGTGTTTTGGGGTCTGGTATAATATCTTTGGCAACTAGTATTTGCAGTTCAGCCATTCCTGCATAACTCACCATATGCATTGTGATTGCCTGCATACGTTGTATACACTTTATTTCATGATATAATTTTTTGTTAATAAGTGTAATAGAAGAGAGGAGCAAGTGAGAAAATTTACATGAGGCAGGCTGGTTGAAGTGACACTTATTCGCTTCACAGGGTTGCCTGCAGCAGTGATGTGCTCGTTAGGACCGATCACGTTCGACATAGTGAAAGTTGTATTGGAAAGGATTCGATAGTTGAGAAGGCAAGCAACCTACAAAGTAAGAAACAACATTAAAAATCACACTCCCATCTGAATAACTTGAAGACTAAGTAAATGAAACTCACTTTTGGTCCTAAAAGAGACATGGCTAAGTTGCCAATGGCGTAGGAGAAGGGACCTTCTAACGAAAGCTTTTTCGTATCGATCATAGCCTTGGCTCTCTTCACAAACTGGATTGGATCCGAACTGCCACTCTGGTAGTAAATAGGTAGCAGAAGCATCCCAAATTTGTTGCCCCAACGCGTTCCGGAATCGCTGTTCATCAGCTTTGATATGTCCTAAAACGAAGCATATTAAAGGTTGAGACTCGAGATGTATTCAAGATTTCCATATAGAGATGGGAAAGGCAAGATTGGAGTTACCTGCAATCCTGATTGTGACCTCAAATTCACCATTGCCATACCAGTGATTTTAAGCCCCTCAGGCAGAGCTGCAACACCACAATAAAGATGAAATTCTTGCAGTTCCATGAGTACTCCATCAACATATGTATGATGATATCAATATTGTGTTTACCTTTAGGTGATCTGATATCTAAATAGCGCGACAACCCGCATGTTATTACCCCGAAAAGAACATCGTTGATGGTCTGCACCCAACATATATTAATCACTTTCTCATTCTGGTCTTAATAGCAAACTGTTTAGTGTTGATTGAGGATAACTATATATATATATATAGCTTATTATGAGCAACATGCAAGATGAATACAAAGATTTGAGTCTCAAGTTTAATCATCACTTAAATCATAGTGAATTGGTCATATCATACTCCCCTGTATCAGATACTGCAGGCTTACGACAATAAGGGCCTCTGCAAATTTTTAAAATACTGATGGGAATCGAACTAAAGATATCATAGTTACGTAAGAGCTTAACCAACTCAGCTAGTATGAATATTGATTTGATATATTATTTTTAATATTTTAAAGTTATTTGTAATACATTATTGTAATTCGAAAAATAAAATGTCATTGATGGGATTTGAGGTTCTAATTAAATAAAATTTCTTAACCAATTGTGCTATTAAGAAAGTTGTTAATTTTTATATATAATTTTATAATAATCGATATTTTTTAGACTTTGCCTGTGGGTTTATTTTAATACCACTTGAGACTTTCAGAGCATAAACCATAAATAGAATGTACTATATTCTATTATTATCGAATCACAAAGGTACACCACGAGATCATCTCAAGATACGACTACATAAAATCTATATTGACAGAAAATAATAAAATACTCAAAATTATGCTGATACATGCATGTACATGTTTGTGGAACAAGACACTAAATAGTGAAAAATAGGAATATATAATTATCATAAATAAATCGAGTATGGAGTCGCTTTAATATCATAATACTATAGGCTATAGACACAAAAGGCTGTGTTAGATTTTCCTCCTTTTATTTGTATGGACCAAATTAGTGCAGTTAATAAAAGGAGGAAAATCTAGTTCAAAAAGAGTCCTAACAAGTAAAGATTTTGTGAAGAAAAACAGAATACAGAATCGAACGGAACACGTGGCATCTCAATATAATCGTCATTTATGGGCCGACAAAATAGAACCTTTTTTATATCATCAATTTGGAAAGCGCTCAACGCCATTTGTTTCCGGGCAAATCAATCCACGGTGGAAAACACTCGAGAAGAAATCATCGGTTTCTTAGAAGAGAAAAAAAACTCACCGCGTTCGCAACCGCTCCTTTCACTGCCTTCATGTCGTCGAGCCGGAACCTGGCCGTCGCCAGCTTCCGCGGCCAGAGCTCCACCCCCGCGCCGCCGCTCACGGCGGTGGTCCTATCTCTCCACCACGCCGCTCTCAGTAAGAACTCCACGACGTAAATCGTGGTGTACCAAATCACCATCAGCAACGTCCAGGCGCTCCGCCGCCTCTTCTGCGGGGACGCCGGCGCGCCGATGGAAGGCATCTTCGCCGGATCGTCGGCTCGGCGGCAGCACGAGAGGAGCAACGACATCAAGGAGATGCCGTCGCCGAGGGCGTGGTGCACGCGGAAAAGCATGGTTTTGTGCGCCATCAATAGGTGCAATTCCCAGAGGGGTTTGTCGGCGGGGAGGGGTGAGGAGACGGCCAGATCGGCGATCAATTCGTTGACGGCGTCTTCGTCGGAGACGGTAGGATCGTCAGTGAGCGGGCTGTGGCGGACGATCAGGTGCTGGTCGAGGTCGACGGCGGTTCGCCGCCAGTGCTCGCGGCCGCCGGGGGAATCCCGTACCATGAGGCTGCAAAATCTGTGGTGCTTGACCATGATTGAGCTCTGAACTTCTGCTCTGATGGCATCGACGTCGAGGGGGAAGTTGAAGGAGAGGGCGGCGGAGATGATCTGGTCCATTTTCGGCTGCACAAAGAGGCGGCCGGCTGGGGTCAGTGGTTCGTCTCTCTCGAAAGTGTCCTCCATTACAGGACGGGAGAGAGAGAAAGAGAAAGAGAAAGAGAGAGGGAAATAAGTTGAAATTTATAAATGAGAAATGGTACCTTCATTCATACGTTCTAAATCTTCTGTGTATATATTTAAATAGAAATATAAAGGAAATGAAAGTCAAATTCTGCTGCTATTACGATAGGATGAACTGTCACCTCACCACAATGCAAATTTGTATACTATTTAATATTTATATAAACAAAAAATTTGTTACGGTATAAAATTTTTAGGGAAAAGGGTCATATAAATCCTTCATGTTTACTCCAAGGAACAATTAAACCCTTTATGTTTTTTTGGGTATAAATACACCCTTAATGTTGGCTATTAATGATATTTATACCCTCCACTAACCCCAGCCATAAAACTGTTAATTTTTCCGTTTGTTGAACATTATGGGACCCATTTAATAACTATATACAATTATTTGACTACAAATTCCACATATTATTTGAAAATAGAGAGCATTAAAGGAAGAAGGTTAGTGAAACAATTGGACAGTCTTATTTGACCACGTTGAAAGCTTATAATCACAATTCACAAGTAGCTGCTAGCCTGCGAGTAGTTCTTTTCTCCATTTATTTATTTCAATTTTGTTTGAAAAAACGTGTGACTAAATAAATAAATAGCCCTACTTCATTAATTAATATGAAAATAATACATGAAATAATATGCTTCACATTTCTAGACACGTCAGTTTCAAAGAAAATTAATGAACTCTTGACCAATGAACTAAGTACAACTTTTCAAACAATTACTACTCTACTACATATAAAAATATCTGCAAATTACTATCTTAAAGGACATTGGCTAATTTATATAGTAATGTGTTATATTATCTTATTTTATCACTAAACTATGAACCAAGTAAACCAACTATTATATATATTTTCTTAAAATACGGTATAATTATTGCATGTTCAAGAAAATAGGAACTCCCTTATTTCAAAAACATGACAAACAGTAATAACTTCAAATTGTCCCAAAATAATAATAAGATCATATAACATAAGGTCAATTGACTCATTTTCATCACTACCTTTTGAGGAAACTTTAATTACAACTTATTGATTTGGCAAAACATATACTGAAAGTTTCATTTAGTGCTTGGTTAATTTGAGGCAATTAACAAATTATATAATAAATATAAAATATCTCTTGATGGAATGTCTCCAACAAAATGAGTATATACAGCTAGCTTTAATTTGAAAATACTAATTATACCCTATCATGTTGGGTTGATAAGTTTTGTTTTGTTTTGTTTTTGAAAACACGTTGGTTTGATGGTAAGTTTTGTTTTGTTTTCGAAGGTATGTTGGGATGATAAGTCATCATCCACATAATCCAATAGCCTATTTATACATATATCACAAATTTAAAAATTAGTTTCCTCTGTCATAATATTTTTGGTAATTTTAATAAAAAACAATCACAATTTTATTTAAAACAAATTAGAAATAGGATAAATCTAGTATTATTTTATGATGTATCTTTACATTATCAAATAATTTAACTACCTAATTTCAATGTTTTATAGTTAACTAGTGTTTCATGCACCCAATATAATTTAAGGAACTACCTAATTTTTGAATTTAATGTCGAGTTCATTAGTCGTCAACGAAATTATTAATAATTTTGATTCTATATAGACGAAGCAGGATCTGAAGAATCACCTCCGAGTGTTGGTGTAGGAGATGGTGCAGGAACTAACAAAGTTGTTCAACAAGACGAACCAGGACCTGTTAACGAATCACCTCCGAGTGCTGGTGTAGGAGATGGTGTAGGAGCTAACAAAGTTGCTCAACAAGACGAACCAGAATCAGTTGACGAATCACCTGCGAGTGCTGGTGTAGGAGATGGTGCAGGAGCTAACGAAGTTGCTCAACAAGACGAAACAGGACCTGTTGACGAATCACCTCTGAGTGCTGGTGTAGGAGATGGTGCAGGAGCTAACAAAGTTGCTCAACAAGACGAAGCATGACCTGTTGACGAATCACCACCGAGTGCTGGTGTAAGAGATGGTGCAGGAGCTAACAAAGTTGCTCAACAAGACGAAGCAGGACCTGTTGACGAACCACCACCGAATGTACCACCGAATGCTGATGTAGGAAATAGTATTTTAAACAAATAATTTAACTTAAAATGTGTAGTATTATATATCAAGATTTTGATCTCAATTAATTTATTATTATTAATTAAATTGTATAGTTAACTGATGAATCGAATCATAAATAATAATCAAGTAATAATTTGTTAAACGGATAAAATAACATAATGGGACCTCAGTAATTGTCTGCACCGAATATGAAAATGGATAAATCCCCACTATGGCGAATTTTACATATACTAATTAAGGAAAACAGATACTCCTAATTATTCAAGAAAGACATTTTTTTTTTATACCAAGAAAGACAAAATTAGTCTCATTTAAGAATATTCCCGTAAAACACATAACTGTCGTTTAGTTAATTTGATTAAATGATATGATTATTACTTTTCAATTTCACATTTTTCATAAAAAATAATAATTATATCAAATTTAATCTAATTATATCAAATTTAATCCATTTATTCAAACATAAAAGGTAATTATCATATCAATCTAATCCATTTAATTTCCATTTAATCAAACAAGCAAACAATACCATAAACTTTTCTGCCTATTTTTTTATTATCGTAGACCTATTAAAATGTTTAAAAATATATACTACTAATATTTAGTATGCTTTCCAGTTTCTCAAATGATCATTTAATTGTGCAATAAAAACATGACATTCTCTAAAGTGTATTTTTTTCCAGAACTTAGTCCCCAATATGCAACGTGGCTAAATATTCAACTAAACAAAAGGCACGTTGGAAAATTTGCAATGAGAGTGATTTGATTCGTGACAAGGAGAAGCTCCAAGCCAATGGGTGTAGGCAGAGTCCATGGCCAGTTTTAAAAGTAAGATTTATTGATCGTTCAAGGATTATTCAAAAAAGTATCTTGAACTGCATTTTTTGTATAAACACTACTCTTTTCATATACAAAGTTCTGATCCTTAAATAGATGCGTGATTTGCACGAGTAATAACTATAAGAATGATTCTCTCTTTTTAAAACCACGTCTATCAAGAGATGACTCGATTACTCAACAAATGCAACCCATATATGTTAGAAATTTAACAAAACAATCAAGTTACACGACAAGAAAAACAAAAGTAACAAGTAACTATAACCATAATACAACTTCAATTGAATTTAAACATGCGTCTGCCAAAAGGTTCACACGGCTGAATTTATAGAAGATATCAACAAGACTGGTATAACTCAGCATTTAAGGTAAAATGCATAACAAAACAGGCAAGAAGATTATGATCAGATTTATGAAAAATCAAATGGAGGCATCAGAAATCAGAAGGGCTTCAGGATATGAAAGAACAAACACATTTCTCGACTACAAATAGCATTAAGTGAAATGGTAACGTATTTCCTGTGCTCAGGATATAGAGTGAAATTCAGGCTAAATATAAACAAAACGTTCACAAAAACAAAAAAATGAGAACGTGTAAAGACACAGATTCTGTAAATGGAATACAGCATAGATTTTAAAAATATACCTAACTACCCAAGAAACACACAAGGTTCCAATGAAATTCGATTGAGATTCTAATCAACTGAATAGTTAGGAAAAAACCAAAAATACTTTTTTAATAAACGAAGAAAATATAACATAACAAAAACTCATAACCTCAAAACAGAGTTACAAAATACAAGAAAACAAAAAAGTTTATAAAAGAACACAACTTTTCGATTTCATTTTCTGCTAAGAAAGAATATTGAGTCTAAAAATTGGCCTTCATGCTACGCTTTCAAACATAGTGCACAAGAAGTACCGGATGCTACCGAAGGAGAGCGATATTTCAAAGTTGTGCAAGAGTATAATGTGAGAAGTAGCAATAATATCAAACAAAATGAGGGGAGCAATTGTTAAAAAAGCTCTAAACTGTTTATTATAAATGCAGTTGCATAGCAAATGAACTATCTCTTCTTAGCAAATATCATAAACATAAACACACTTCCAACTAAAATATAAGAACAATCATAAACTTCGAAATAAAATAAAATTGCAGAATATAACATACGATTATTAAAGGCAAAACACTATTAATTAAAGGAGTTCCTCACAAGATCCATCAACCGACGAAACATAAAAATAAATCCAAATTACAAAAACGTAAAGGCATAATTCATATAATTTAGCAAAAAAGATGGCCCTACCAACAACATTTTAACGGTAAGACTTCTGGAACCTAGCACGAGCACCACGTCCTCCGAACTTCTTCGGCTCGCAGCGACGGGGATCAGCCACCAGCAGAGTCCTGTCGTACCTAACCAGAATATCCTTGATCTCCTTCTTGCTCTGCTCGTCGACGTACTTCTGGTAGTACGCAACGAGAGCTTTGGCAATAGACTGCCTGATGGCATAGATCTGGGAAGTGTGTCCTCCACCCTTCACGCGGATGCGCATGTCGACTCCGGCGAAGCGGTGACGGCCGAGGAGGAGGATGGGCTCAAAGGCCTTGTAGCGGAGTATTTCTGGCTGGATCAACTCGATCGGAACTCCGTTAATTTTGATCAGGCCGCGTCCGCGCTTGCAGTGTGTCACGGCTACCGCCGTCTTCTTGCGGCCGAAACATTGAACGGACTGAGTAGTCGGGGCTGCGGCGGTCGCCATTGTTGTGTGCAGATTGAGAGATGGTGAGCTGCAAGATGATGGAGTGGGAATTAGGGTTTGCAGCTCCTTAAATAACCTATACAGGTAACTAACCTACCCGGTTTGGGCCTCATAATTTATTGGGCTTATATTTTTTCTTAAACTGGGCCGTAACTATAAATTAATAGTCTTGTGCTTTCGTGGTACTGTATAAAATTAGCCATAAATATTTGTAAACTCAATTTATATTCATATATTCGTAAATAAAGTAGATACGATTGAAAAATATCACTTACAATAAATGGAACTTAAAAAAAAAAAGAACTATGTATTAAAATTGAGTAGAAAAAAAATTCAAAATTATATTTCCCTCAATGTAATGTCCATAAGATTTTCATAAGATTGACCTTTTCAGTTTCGTAGTGAACATTCGATTTCACATTTTTTGCTGAAAATTACAATTTAGAAATTATGTTATAGTTAATTGATTGCATTCATGGGCAAGAGTTGGTACAGTATTTTTTAGGTAAATGCTATATTTTTTTCCAATGAAAAATTCATATAGTTCGGAACAACTACAAATATATGGATTAAATAATATTTATATCATAACTTAATCAGACATTTATCAATATATTACTGGCACCATGAAATGAAATTCACAATTAAAATAATTTATTCCACAACATTTATGGCGATGGGATATATTCAATGATTATCTTAAATATAAAAAAGATATCAATACAACATTGATATTTATAAGTACGATTTTGATATGCTGAGCGACCTTCCTAAGCGACATTGTTGAGCGACTATACGTCACTCTTTCAAATCTCCTGTAGTTTAATATATTTAAAATTACTTCATCTATACATATTTACTTATATTCTTGGCACTTAATAATTCACTTATTGTTTCTACATTCTATAATTTGACATGCTCTTTTTTATTTTTTTTTATTTTTAACTATGTCTCGTATATGATTAATAAATTTAATCTACACATTAAATTTTTTAAATTTAAAAACATGAGCATGTGAATATTGATTAAATAAAAATGATTATCTACACACAATGTTTCCAACTTATTTTTAACTGTAGTACGTGGCGTTGTTGAGTCCAGACCCACTGTCCGATAAAGGGATTCAGTATTGGGCACGAGGAAATTTTCCAGCTAATATACTTACAGTTTATTAAATAAACTAGTTCGCAAGAGTACGAATTCGTTATATAAAGATAAGTTGATCCTAAGTCGTATCTCAAGGAAGGCTAAACAGGGTTTTATCTATGTTGCAGAACAGAAAGCAAATAAAAGATGGTTTTGGATTTTATCTAGGCAAATTAAAATAAAGAATTTAAAATACAAATTACCTAGGCAAGAATTAAGAAATCAATTAAATCCTAACTCTAAGAACAGTGAATTAAAGAAGCTGAATTGAAACATGATTTGAATGGATTGAATAACATAATTGAAAAGGTTTGGATAAAGAACTGGAAATTAATCAAAAGCAGAACAATAAGAAAATAATTCATAAAGCATTAAAGAAAGCAATAAAAGAACTCACGAATTGAAAGGAAAGATAATGCATTAAAGTACTCCGGGTTTGAATCACGAACGAATCCACAACTTGAATTGAAAGGAACAAATAATGGAATCAAAACTAAACTAACAGTGTTTTCTCTCGTGGTCTAAACCCTAGACTAGAAAAATAAAACTTGAAGTAAAACTGGTAGAAGAGTGGTTTACTGAAAATCACGCGGAGGAGGTTTAAATAGGAGAAGAAAATCCCGTCGGGCTAGCGAGGGCTAGGGGGTAGCACTCGCTAGCTTGACTCTCTGAGAAGTCATCCAGCGTCAAGGGGTAGCGCTCGCTAGGGGGTAGCGAGCGCTACCCCAACGTTCTGTTGGTGCCAACGCGCAGGGTCAGCGCTCGCTGGCCCCCAGTTCTGCCTTGGACCCAGCGCTCGCTAGGGGGCTAGCGCCCGCTAGCCCCTAGCTCTGTCTTGGTCAGCGGTCGCTGAGGGGGGGCCAGCGACCGCTGACCCCTAAATCTGCCCATTTCGTGATTTTTCTTCAACTTTTCGTCTCGTTTCTCTTCTCAAGCCTTGTTAACTCCTTTATATCGATCTTCACCTACAATGTAACATAAAAGGACCCAAGCATCAACTTGATCGATAAATACTAATCCGAAACACGAGAGAAAAGAGACCAAAAATGTATAAAACACACAACATACGGAGTTAATATATCCGTTAATTATGTGGCATGCTTCGTAAATAAATAATAATTTTTTAATAAAAAATTATTAATTTTTCACTTTTTGACTAGGGTTTATTGATTAGGGTATAGTTTAATATTATTCAATTTAAAATAATCAAAGATAAAAATTATAATAACTTGTATGTTGATGTATGACATTGCCACATAATTAAAATGTTTAAATTTGAAATAAGTATAAAATGACAAAGCAATAAAAAATAATTATTTGAATATTTAAAATTATAATTACTAAATAGAAATTTAAAAATAACGCAAAATAAATAAGAAATCATAAAAGAAAAGGAAGAGAAAGTTAGGAATAATGATGTGGCCTCATAGCGGTCGCTCACTTAGACGCCCACAAAAGGAGCCCAGCATATCATTCCTCTTTATAAGTAATTATCATTGTTTTTCCCTCCAAATTATAAAAGGCTAACTTTGTAAATTAAATCAGAAAAATGAATTCGGACCTTAATTTTAAGAAAATAGATATAAATTGTAGATTAAGTTTGGAGCAAATAGTGTTAAGAAAGTAATTATCAGATGAGTGTTGCTAAATAATTATACACGTGACTATTCATATAGTATAAAATATAAAATAATAAAATTCAAACTATACCATATTAATTAAATCTTAGATATATATATATAGGATATAAATCATATACAAAAGGATTTTAAAGTAGGAAATAGAAAATAATCTGGGCCATTAATCATTCTAATCCAACGGTTGAGATCTTGATCGAGTTTTTTCATTTTTGGCACGAAATAATCCCCTTTTTATAGTAATTAACGGCAAATCAGTAATTTAATTGTTAAATGCATTGTTTGTAACTATAAAATGCATTGTGAAAATGTAATTGAGTTATGCATTGCATTTAACTATTAAATGCATTGTATTTTGAACGCGTATAGGGGATGATTGATAACCGCCCACTTCAAATTACTAAAATATCCTTCGTGCATCGTTCAAAGCGATGGAATGCACCGCCTTTTTAAGTAGATCAGATTTAATCATATCCGTCTGATCATCCAAATCAATGGCTGAGATCATTTTCTATTTTCTACTTTAATTTTACTTTATACCTGAACCACTCCCTATATATATATATATATATATATTTATAATGCAATTTTGTTTCATTAATAACTTAACACTTTTAATTTGTGTTGACAATCTTATTAATTTGTGTCCAATTAACTTAATTAATTTATTTATAGTAGACTTTGATATTGCATTAATGCCAAGCGCATTAAAATGAAACTCAAATTTGAACCACTAGATCGGACAACATTAATCATTTATTAAAAAGTAATAAAAATAAAGAACAATTAAAGATATTAATTAGGAGGAGCAGCGATCAGGTGATGCGGCGGCACAGGGTGATCCCATCGGCGACGGGGAGCTGGCAAATCTCGATCCTTGGATCAGCAGCGAGAGCCTTGTTCAGCTCCAAAACGAAGTCTCTATAATACCTAACGTATTTCCTCAACGGCGCATCTGGTGGGGCCACTACGGAGCCGTTCCACAGGGTGTTGTCGTAGCCGATCAAACCCCCAACCTTAACCAGTTCTATCAACCTCTTGTGGTAGTTTAGGTAATTGTCCTTGTCCGCATCCACAAATATGAAATCAAACGATCCATCGTTCTTTCTCTGTGCAAACACCCAAAATCAGTTCGTGATTAGACAAAATTAATGAAGATAAAGAGAAGGTGGTGAGAGTGAGACTATATATATATATATTCTTGCATACATCTTTAACCATATCATCAAGAAAGGGTAGAGCTGGGCCTTGTTTGAAATCAATTTTGTGTGCAACGCCAGCCTTTTGAATTACGGGCAAACCCAACTCGTAGTTCTCTCTGTTAATGTCCATAGCCAATATCTGCAAATTAAGAATTTTTGAGATAAAAAATAACGAACATGTGTAAATATATGAATGAATGTCCTTAATTTAGTGTTGTGCCATAAGAAAGAAGTAAATGAGATGGATTAAGTATTATTGAAAGTGAATGAGACCTTTCCATCATGGGGAAGGGCAAGAGCAGTGGCCAAAAGAGAGTAGCCAGTGTAAACACCAATTTCCATGGTGTTTTTGGCATTTATGAGCTTCAACAGCATGCTTAGAAACTGCCCTTCATCAGCAGATGTCGTCATCATATTCCTATTTCATTGCATATATATATATAACACAATTAATTAATTAATCAAATAAAAATTAAAGATAAAAAAAAAACAATGGATAGATAGATCCTCAGCATGCAGAAACTATTAATAAATACCAAGGGTGGTTTGCAGTAATTTCCCTGAGCTCTTTCATCGCCTCGTGCTCTCTCGGATACACACTAGTCTCCAGAATATACTGTTATTTTTTGTTTTTCGATTCATAGATGAATAAGTAAATGAAGAGGGGAAACAATGAAATTAATTTAGAATAATAATTAAAAAATAGGAAGACCTGGTAGAGAGCATCGCTTTGCAGAAGACTCTTATGGCCAACCTCCTGATGGCTGGCCACTTTCTGGGAATCAGATTCAACATTTGCTGCCATATTTTTCCTTAATTTCTGGATTATGGTTTTTGCTGCAGAATGAATGAATCCTGAGAATGAAGGAGGAGATATATAGAAGGTTGAATAAGGGTCGGACCAGTTTAGGGATTGTTGGGGTGATGGGCCGGGCTTGAACCCGGTCTGCGGTTGGTATGACATTGACATTGACATTGACCGTAACAATTAAGATGGCTGCGGAGTGGGTCCCGTCGCACCTCACTTGCTTCCTTTATATTTTCTCTCTTCTTTAATTTGTCTTATTTTCTCTTTTCATTTTTATATTTCACAATCAAAGATATTTTAATTATTTTAAAAATATTTATTATTTTATAATAAATCATAATTAATAATTATTTAATAAAAATTAAAATATATATTTTATTTTTGAATTTATAAATTAAGTAAAAGTGACATTTAATATTAAAAAATAATTATATATCCTATTTGAGTTAAATTAATCTTAATATTATGGATAAAATTACATTAAAACATATAAAACATAATAAAATAAATAAATTAAAATTTATTTATGAAACACAAATATAAAATGTGGAGCACTTGATCCATCTCAATTATGTATTCCATCTGTCCCACTAAAACTGATCATTTTTGACCAAAAACTCTCACATATTTGGTCAAACATGATTATTTTCACTCGGAGGGAAGGAGTGCTAAACATCATTTATCTTAACATTGGTATTAACTCTGTGATATTTTGCACTTTCCTATTTCTGAAAATTCACTACTAGTTTGTATTTTTTATTTAATTCCAACCACATTCCCTCATACCAGTCCGGTACCATTTGTTGGAACGCTTAAATTCTATGTGTTTTATTGCCTTGAAAGTGCTATACTTTTTCTCTGGGAAATTTTGGCCTTCAAAATTCGAATGGTAAAAGCAAATAAACAAAATACAAATAGTCACACAAACAAATATAATAATGTTCGTACTTACGTAGAGTCCCAGAATAAATGAACAAATTAGGAATTTTTAAAGTCACAAAATTGGAGCTAGGAAAGTTAAAAGTGGAATTTGATTAATCAAATATCTGATTGAACTTAGGCTGGTGGTCGTGGTCTCGATTCAATTCTTAATTAATCGATTGAATTATTGAAATGTAAGGTAAACTTGACTATGATATAAACTATTATTGGTCAAGCCCAAACAAATCAATTCGCTCTATGGAACTAAGAGACGGCTATAGACCGGGAAATATATGAGACCTTAGATTCTTAGCATATTGCAGCAAATAATCTTAATTTTTTTTTTTGAACGATACATGACAATAAAATTGAGACCCTAGGGTTCAATTTCTACCATTTACATTCATAATAACAAAATTGATTTAAAAGGCATTGGATGCCAATTTAATGTACCTATCAATTTCTTTTATATATTTACTTAGTTGTAAAAGGTCATTAGACGTCAAAATTCTCGAATTCAAGCCGTGTATGACTCGGTAGTTTTTATTAATGTGATTGTCACTTTTTTTTTTCTTTTTCAAGAAGGCATTGGATTGGATAATGGACTAATTCATTTATTTCCCTTTCTATTTTGATGCATTTCATCAGAGAGTGTATTTGGCTAAATTTATTTTAAATAGTCTTATAAGTTATTGGAAATTATAAGCTGTCAATGTGTTTAGATGAACGAGTTTATAAGCTCTTTTAAAGTGATATAAATGTTATTTATGTAATTTTATTGCAACTTATAAGTTCATAGAGAAATAAGTTGGGGTAGAGCTACTTATTTTTTGAGCAGTTTATAAGTTCCAAGAGCTTATTTTTATAACTTATAAACCCTTAAAAAGCTTAATTTGTCAAACACTATGAAAGCTTATAAACTATTTTAAGGAACTTATAAGCTCAACCAAACACCCCTTAATGTGCGTGACAAGCCAAACCAGTAGTATTTCCTTAAAGAAAAGCCAAGTATTATTTGCTCGTGCTAAAATTGAAATTTATTATTTCAACTGAAAATATATAATGACTATTTCTTCATCACGAAATCGGCCCAATATCATTAAATAATTTACCCAAAAGTTGGGCCCATTTATTAGACTTTTTTTGGTTGCAGAATCTACTATTGATCATCTGTCCAAAAGTTGGGCCTACTTATTACCTTGGACTTGATAGAAGTTCATTCATATATTAAACGAATCAAACTCGAGTATGAAATTGAGTTCGAAAAAGTTTTTGAGCTGAATTTGAACATACGGTATCCAATTTAAAAGGTTCAAAAGGTTCGCAAACATATTCAAACATAATTTTAACGAATTGAGTTTTAAATAATTAACTAACTTTTTTAACATGTTTATTCATGAACCTAAAAAAAAGAGCTGAGTTTCGAATAGCTTGCAAACTTTATACACGAATATTTCACGAATTCATTAAATTAATATAAAAATACATCTTTCGTCCAATTATTGATGGTTCGTTCACTATATTGAAATGTCCCAATAATAATGACTCGTTTTAAGAAAAGAATATATTTTATGCCTCAAAAAGTTAGTCAATTTTATTTGGTCAACCATTTACACACAAAATTTTAATTTCTTAATACATGTGCCTAAAAGTAACGTGCCATAAATAATGAGACGTATAAAGTACATATGAACTAAATAATTTAATAAACGGGTTTTTAACAAGTTCAAACTCGATTATTTAATGAACTCGAGCCGATTTTCAAGCTCATATTCAAATTTACTATTAAATCGAATAATAAATGAACTGAACTCGAGATTGATTTTTATTTATCGAACCAAACTCAAGTTTGGTTTGTAGAACTTGAACCGAACTCAAGTCTTTTATTTTTCAAACGAATCGAACTCTGACCTAACAGTATTCACTTCAATTGATTCAATTACAGCCTAGACGTAAGGAGTTTAACGTAGCCTAGTTGTAAGGAATTAAATGTTCGAAAAGTTAAAATTACGATTAATAGTTTTGAACATATAATATTACATTGGACCACACACCGCCTAGGACTATACGGTGCGAATTTTGCCAATATTTATGATCAATAGACAAGTAAATGGTGAAAATCATCCTAACAATGACTGAGTAAATAAATTACCCAGAAAAGGCTACAAGCAAATTAATTTGTCTACAAATATACCGGAAAATAATATTTTATGCATTTAGTATTCTCTTTAGATGAAAATAAATAAACTTGACTAATAATATATTGGGTAGCTTTGGCGTTGGTTTTGGACTTTTTTTTCTTTCTAAGATTGAGTTAAGAATGTTTCTCAAACAAAAAGGAAAATATTGAGCTAATAAGATAATGAAATTTTCACAATTGAACACAAATTTCAACCTTTAAACAGTTTGTGAATTATACCGTAAATTGCCAAAGATAACATCAATAAGCCTCCAAGATTATGATAGAATTGATATAATATTGAAATAAATTCGATTAACAACCCTTATATTATAAAAATAAGAATTTTAATTTTAATAAACACGAATTAATTTACTCTTTCTTCATAAAAAAGAGAAAAAGAAAAGGGATCTAAAGACAGATGCTCTTCTGCAACTTCACTCAACAATAGATTCCCAAACAAATCCGAATCTAGCAATCCCTTTTCTTTCCCATTGAGCACTCAAATCTACTATGGGAAAAACAAAACGCCACCATCACCGTTAACTTCTCTCTTGCTCATGTCACGCACATTATTTCCATTTATGAGAGTTGGGAGTATGTGACTATGACTGTACTCTATACCCACTGTCTTCTTTTTTCTTGCATCCATTTAATTTTTGTCATTAATAATTTATTACATGAACCCCTCTGCTTCATCTTCTCGTTGGCATCTCCCTCTTTGTGAAACCGTCACTTGACGGCAAACAAGAATCTTTTTTTTTTCTCGCAAGGAAAAAATCCAGTTGAAGAAGGAAATAAAATTGCGGAGATATCATAGAAAAGCCTCTTTCTCCACGCCATATTTTGTTTAAAAAGTTGTGAAAGAGACTGTTTTTCTTTCAGTTTTATTCCGACAAGGAAAAGGAACCCGTCGATCGTTCTCTTTACTCGTGAGGTTTAAGTTTTATTGGGTTTTTCTCTTTCTCATTTTTTTCAATCTTGATTCCTGATTTGGATTTTGTTTGCAGTGGATGGTAATTGGTGTATTGTTCATGTAGATGTAGTATTGATGGTTTGCTTATTTATGCTTTGTGAAAATCGCATGAATTCAGTGCTCATGTTTCAGTCTATTACTTTCCACTTTCCTTGGCATGGGTGTTCGTAATTTTGATGCAGAAAACGTTGTTGTTCATAGCAAAAATCTAATTTTGAGGTTCAATAATGTCGGAATGTTTTTTTTTGTTATTTAGAACTCATAAAGTTGCAATATTTTGCATTCTCCTGTAAATTGCACCTTACTCATACTCATATTGGCGTTAGTAGTTTGTCATATCTTTCCTGAACTTATATTATCTTAAATCTTTTGATGAAAGTTGAAGTCTTTATTCATATTCTTAATCTCACTTCTCTTGATAAATCTTTTTTTGATGAATGTTGAAGCCTTTGTTGATCTGCCTCAAGGAATCTGTTTATGCTTCGTAACTTCGATTATGAAGCGAATTTGAATTAAAATGTAATTTCTAGGAATCTGTTTAATAGGAGTCTATTCAGTTGATGTTCTTGAGTAATTGCAGCTTTGTAACTTCGATTATGCTTTGAGTGATTTTATTGCCTTCTTTAATCATCTAAAAGAAGCTCCATAACTACTCTGCAGTGTTTGATCCAAGCTTATTATCATGGAACGGGAGGCGAATTGGAATGATCCATTTCCTGAAACATTTGACTTAAACCAAGGGTCTCCCGACAGTTACGTGGATCGTTTGGCTTCTCCAGATAACAGACTCAGTCCAATTGAAATTAGATGGTCGGATCACGTTCTTGATCTCCATGATCGAAGTATTAGATGCACAAGTACCCCAAGCAGTTGTGCTCAGACTAGTAGAGGTTGGGAACGTAACGAGTCCAGCTCTACTGGAAATAACGTCCAAGAACAATCACTCGGTGATGATTCAAAAATGAAGTTTTCATGGTATTCCTCTTCTGCTGCTTCTTCTGTGACTGGTATTAGGCCAGAAGATGGGTCTCCTGGACCATCAAGTTATGTTGGAAATCAAGTGATGGGCAGATCTCAGAATATTCAAAATTACGGCTCAACTAGTTTTCCTATGGATTTGAAGGAGAATAGTGACCATAGTGGTCTAGGGGGAGGGCGACCTCTCACTCTTTACGAGTCTGGTCGTGTTGGGACAGAGGAGATTATGGCATGTTGTGCTTCTTCCCATAATGTAGGAACTTCTTTGTGTAGTTCTAGTACTTCTGTAGGAAACAATGATGCAGCAGGCCCATCAGTTGGTACTTGGGGTTCATCTTGTAAAAGAAAGGCACTTGAAGGTAGTTCGGGACAGTTTTACCCAGGTGGAAGTTCTAACCACGACAAGCCTATGGAGAACATAGGGCAGCAACCTGTTTCTTTCCGTTGCGCTGCTTCAAGAAATCTAAGTATATCATCGAGTGCTGATCACTTGGAACAGCTGAATTCAAGAAGTTGTGTTGGTACTAGTAGAGTATGTTCTGGACGTTTCACTTCTTCAAGTGTTCACGGAGTCAGAAACTTCCCTTCAAGGTCGAGTCCTGGACACTGGGAACCGGTTCCATTAGATGCATCTAGAGGCCCTTCTGTTGGACATTCAACTTTGTATGCATCGCAACCACAGTCACAACCTATCTCAAACTCCAACGCTTTGGAGTCGATGCCACCAGTGTCACTGCCATTGAATCTGAACAACACCCTGAATGAACCTCTTGTTTATTTAAATGAGGCTGGGTTCACACATCGTCTCCCTTGGAATGAATCTTTCAGCTCCCGACGTGGCAGTTCATCTAGTTCTTCGTTGCTCTATGGGGAAAGAGGTCATAGAGCACATGATGAAGTAAATTTGAGAAGCTCAGTTAGAAATATTCCAGAGCATCCCCCAATTGCTCCTGCTTCTGATACAATAAATATCTTCGGAGCCCAAATTGGTCAGAGTTCCACTCCTGGAACCTCAGTTTCTTCTAGAAATTATTCTAGCCTTTTGATCAATCCGAGTTCTGGTGCCCTGTCTTCTTCCGCTACCTGGTTGCCTCATGGAAATCAGTCATCACATGATCGCCAAAGATTGTTTGAAGATCATCGGATTCCTTTCCCAAGCAATAGATCTGATTCTGGAAGCCAGAGAAATCCCTTTGCACCTCTGCATCCGGCTTCAGCATCATCAAATGGGAGGGCGACCTCTGGTCGTGCACAACATCAGTTATATCAAAGACCATCATCATTGTTGATGGATGCACGAGGCGATAATATTAATGGTCAGGATGTTTTAGCAGCTGTTGAGGGCAGACACAGACTGGTAAGCAGCCTTCTTTGAATTCATTGTGCCAATGCTGATGAAACGTATATCATAGTATGGAAGCTTATAGAAATACGTCTAACCACATCAAGAGGAATTTGAAAATATTTTCTTACTGTCAATATGTTATGAGTAAAACAATCAATTATGTCATAGCATCGGACCAAGAACTCTTATGGTGAGGTAAATTACTTGGCGTAATGAATTTCTACTTGAATTATCTGGTCATTTTAAATATGTATAGTATAATTCGTTTCTCTTTCTGTATATGAGGAACGTGCACCACATTTTGTGATAAGCAGTGTCATTACATCTCCTAGTTCTTTTGTTTCTAATGTGATTTTGGACCTTTATGGGCCAGCTTTTATGTCTCTTAGCAGCATAGTTATCTGTATTAGATGTTTGAATCAGAAAGTCATCTTGTTTAGACCTTCTGATATCTTGGCATCTACATGAGTTGGAGATTGGGTATATACTAGACTTCCACTATGGAGAGAACGTCTTATCGATTAATTTAACTTCATACAACAGTCAAATTTTCTAACCTTTGTTAGCAGTGATGAATTATCATTGAATCCTCATTCGATCATCTTTCTGATTGCCTCTTCTTTTTATTGGTAATACATGACCAACACACGCACAATGATTGTCTCTTCCTTTTCTGTAAGCAGATTCGTCAAGTCTTGAGTGCCATGCGGAGGGGTATCCCTTTACAAGATGAGGTTCGTTTCATATTCGTATTTGGGATCCCATCTTTTTCTTCATTCAGAGTTTTTTTCCTGACCTCCAAATTCAATATCTTGCAACCAGTTCGTATTTTATGTTTTTCATGATTTTCTTTCTCATATTTGGAGACGTGACCCACGCTGTAGATCGAGGATATGAAATACTTTTTTATCACATATATATGGTAAAATACAGAATTTGCTCTCCTTTTCATTTCAGGATTATATGCTTTTTGATCCTTTTGTAAATGGATTCGACGAGTTGCAAGACCAACACAATGATATGAGACTTGATGTTGACAATATGTCTTATGAGGTAAATCCTTTTGATTCCTCTATGCTCACATTCTTAGTCGACAATTAATGAGATAACGCTCAGTGTGTAATTTCCATCGAATCCATTCTATGCCACAGGAATTACTGGCGTTGGAGGAACGAATAGGTAACGTTAATACTGGACTGAGTGAGGAAAAGATAATGGGATCTATGAAAAAGCGGAAATATGATGTACTTAAAGCCTCCCTGGCGACCGAGCCATGCTGTATCTGCCGGGTTAGAACCATTCTATACTCTCAAAATGAGTGATATTGTGTTCGTATGAGTAAATATTGCATTACAAATTATTTTGACCTTAACAAGAATTAAGTGATAATTAGATTTTCGAACATTTATTTTGGCTGGCGTAAAATGATCGTCTTCTTGGCAGCTGAGGCATTTGTTTCGACTGGTTTAACACTGTTGGAAAAGGCCTAATAGCTGAATCTCATTCCATTTTCTTTTCTAGTGTTTCTGTCGAACTTCATGAGTTCTCACCAGCCATATCGATCCGCCTTGACCACCATGCACTGGCATTACATCTCGTCTTTCATCACTCGTCACACATTTTTAGTTGCATCACATAGTGAAGAATAATAAGTGATTTTTGTGAAACTACCACTCAATGTTAATTATAGGATAATTATCATGAGATGAGTATCATATCCTAGATATCAAACATAGCCTTAGTGAAATCGAACTTGAGACCTTCAGCCTGAGTGCCGTCTCCTTACTGGTTCAGTTTGATTTGTTTGTGCACTTATGATAACTCATAAGGGTAATCATGATCAGTTTTTGTCATTGATCAGGAGGATTATGTTGGTGGAGACAACGTCGGAATATTGGATTGCGAACACGAGTTTCATCCTTTTTGCATCAAACAATGGTTGATACTAAAGAACATATGTCCAATCTGCAAAAAAACGGCATTGGAAGTATGATCGGATTCTCAGGCGAACCTCGGATTCTCAGGCGAACCGTCGAACCCTTTATTGTTATGTCGGTTGTTATTATTATTCTTCTCAAGGAATTTAATTGAGGATAATGAGAAAAGGTACAAAGTTCAAATTAAAGCACATTCAAAGGGAAAAATACCTATGCATGCTTAACCTTATGAAGTCATCCATTTTGTTATTTTCTTAGTTTTTCATTGCTATTCATTTACTTTTGAATCGATGCGTGGAATTAATTACACGTTGCTAGAAGATTTTTTTTAAATGATTTTAATTAGAAGTTGAAGCAAAAATTATCATAATTTCCTTTTTCATTGTATTTTTACAATTCTTTGTTTTTTATGATAGGATACATGTCACTTATGAAGTCATCCATATTTTTAGTATCTTAATTAGATATTCAATGAAAGCATTACTTGAATAATACTCTCTCCGTCCATGACACTTGTATCATGGAGGAGTGGACACGTGTTTTAAGAAAACTATGATGTGTTGTTTTGGTGAAGAAAGGACTCCACTAAATAATGATATGTGATGTGATTTATAGTATATGGAGATAAGCGTGACTATGTACTAAAAATGAAATGATACACTCTTTATGGACGGAGGAAGTATAACATTAACCTTAAAAAAACAATTCAACACCCTTGCCCTAAAAATCTATATGATAGCTAAAGATGTGTGTACCAATTGAGTAAATAAAATTCCATCAAACTAGCCATAATATGGCTAATGCGTTATGCTAAAAACTCTCAAATTATAGTATATAAAATGAATATTTGGCTTCATTCTTTTTTCTTCTCTTTTAAAAGGAAAATTCCTTTTTGGTGGGGATAAAATGAACCCATATATTTTTTTTATATATAATAATTTGAGATTATAATTTAAATATTAATTTTTAAAAAAAGCTAAAATTGGATGGGGTATAAGGTTTCGTGTTCAAATTTCATCATTAATAAGCAAAAAATTATTTAAGTACTCATTTTAAAAGTATTTATATAAACTACATTTTTCAATAAACTAGCTAATTGTACATTTGAAAATCAAGTTAAAATAAATTCAAATTACTTGGTGCAATATCCTCGTCTGAGACTCATCAAACAAAATTCGTTCTAAAATATACTAATTAACATGAGATGAGATATCATTATGTACCGGTACCAACAAACTCTAAATATGAATATGGACTTTACCTTTTGGGGAGGACCTCATCAAGTGCACAACCTAACTTATGATACCATAAAAAATTTCATTTCATCTAAATGCTCGAACTTGTGAAGAGGAGTGTAATCAATTCATTTATATTAAAGACTTTCCAAATTTAATATTCATATATGTCATTTATTGAAAAGGTGTATCATCTATAGAAGTTGTATTTGGTAAGTGATTTGATGAGGTTGGAAGAAAGGCAAAGAAGAGGCATGAAAATGGACAAAATTTGATGATTGTAGTAACTCAAGTATTAGCCATAAAACACCAAAATCAACAACCACCAAAAACACTTTCCACTTCTCCCTAACATCCCAATCTTCTCATGTCTTTTTGTTATTTTACACACACAACAAACCAAATAATAAAAGCAATATAAATTATTATTATAAATATTTGTATACATTAGTTTTATTGGAGTATGTTATGCCATAGCTGGAGTTGGTGATGATGGTGAAGGTAGGCGTGCTATGGTGGTGAGAAGGAAGAGTTGATTTTGGTGAAGATGAAGTTAGGTGTTGACTGAGAATGGTTTTTGCTGCCATACGTGGCAATAGATTAAGTATGTTCTTTTGTTATTACTTATGGGACCAACAATTTATGTAATTATCACTTTTACCCTATAGTACTATAACTAGGGTAAAGTTTGTTGGGAGGAATTAAGAAAAAGTATTATCTTCTTGTCTACTTCTTTCTCTTCCCTTTCTCTTTCCCTTCTTTCGTTACAATTCTGGAATACAAGACCAAAATACATTATACAAATCACCATCTTATATTACACACTGTTACATTGAAAACACTAGCACAACATTTGGTATCAGAGCACCGGTTGGGACGTATGGCTGAGGGCACCAGAACGAAGGAGCTGTTGGAGTCTCACAAACATCTGGAACGAGCACTGCAAGAAGAAATCACAAAAAGAGAAGCATCTGAGATCAAGCTGCAGGAACAAATAACTGGTATATTTGGTAAGGTAGATGATATTCAAGATACCTTGGGTAAATTGCAATTACAGTTATCACACATGGCTAGAGGGAAGGGATCCATCTTGGGTCCTTATGGAGAGGATTCCAGTGGTGATGGTACAACGGGGTTTAAGAATAAGTCTGGGATGGTAAATCCATTACCTAATGTGGATTTTCCTAGGTTTGATGGTACTAACCCTAGGTCTTGGATGTTGAAATGTCAGAACTATTTTTCCTTAATTCCCAGTATACCTGATGTACAACGTGTGAAGCTGGCTACTATGCACTTTGAGGGAAGGGCTGATCTATGGTATCAAAATATAGCTATTAGGCATCCTGAATTGGGCTGGGCCAGTTTTGTGGGGCTTGTTTCTGCAAGATTTGAAGACCTAAAGGATGCTAAGATAATTGGGGAATTCAATAAACTAACTCAACAAGGTAGCTTCTATGATTATGTGAGCAAGTTTGAAGAACTCAGGGCCTGCCTAACACTAACTGGAAAGGCTGACTTTACTGAGGATTACTTTGTGGCAAGTTTCATTAGTGGATTGAATGTGGAACTGCAATCTGCAGTTAGGATGTTCAGGCCAACCACAGTAGAGGAAGCTATTGAGTTAGGAAGTGAACAGCTAAGCACCTTGGATGCCTTGTCCAGGAGGATGAAGAATACTACTAAGGCTGTTTTCCCTAATCAGTTGCAGAGGAAAGTTGAAAATAATCCACAAACACCTACTAAGGGATTGCAAATCCCTGGAAAACCCCCATTCAAGTATTTAACATCTGCTGAAATGAATACTAGAAGGGAGCAAGGCTTATGTTACAACTGTGATGAGAAATATGCACCCAGTCACAGGTGTAAGCAAAGAATATCTTACCTGATCATGACTGAGCAAGAGGAGGAGTCTCTCTTCGATTTATTCCAGCCTGAAAGTGGGGAAACTGACACACACCAAGAACCTGTAGCAGAAATTCAATTAACTCTCAGCACTTTGAAAGGGGAAGGAGCCATTACTACTATGAGAATTTTAGGAGAAGTGGAAAAATAAAGAATTAATATTCTTATTGACACAGGCAGTACAATCAGTTTTATCAATGAATCTACAGCTAGAAATTTGAACTGTGACACCAAAGATGTGCAACCAATGTTAGTGAAAGTGGCTAATGGGAACAATATGGTGAGTTCTAGGAAAGTGGAGGGGTTTAAGTGGAGAATGCAGCAGCACCTTTTCCATTTTTCCCCCAGAGTGTTGAACATTGAAGGCTGCGATATGATTTTGGGTGGGGATTGGCTTAAAGCATGCACCCCTGTGGAGTTTGACTATGATAAGATGATGATTGGAGTCACATGGAATGGCAAGAGGATCAAACTACAAGCAATCACTGAAAAGGGCCACTGTCACTGTATTTCAGGACATAGTTTAAGCTTGTTGCTCACTAAGAATCTGGATCATATTGAAGAACTCTATTGGGTCAAGGTCAAGGAAGATATGCTGGAGACTGCTACTGACTGGAATGCATTATTGGAAAAATATGCTGATGTGTTTGATGAACCCCAAGGACTCCCACCATCCAGGGGTGCTGAACACCAAATTATATTGAAGCCAGGCAGTATACCTAAACAACAATATCCTTATAGGGTCTCTCATGATCAGAAAACTGAGATTGAGAGGATTGTTAAGGAGCTATTAGACACAGGGTTAATACAGCACAGCACAAGCCCTTTTGCTTCACCTGTGTTATTGGTTAAAAAGAAAGATGCTACATGGAGGATGTGTGTTGATTATAGATATTTGAACAGTTTGACAGTTAAACACAACTATCCTATTCCTGTGATTGAGGAATTATTAGATGAATTACATGGGAGTAAGTTCTTTTCTAAGATTGATCTGAGGTCTGGCTATTTTCAGATCCTCATGGATCCTGCCCACAGAGCTATGACTGCTTTTAGGACTCACCATGGTCACTATGAGTTCCTTGTCATGCCTTTTGGGCTTTGCAATGCCCCAGCTACCTTCCAGTCCTTAATGAACAAGGTATTTGGACCTTATTTAAGAAAGTTTGTTCTAGTGTTCTTTGATGATATACTTATATATAGCAAGGATGCTACAGATCATTATGAGCACCTTTCTACTGTGTTGGAATTACTAAGGGAGCACCAATTATATGCTAAAAAGAGCAAGTGCAGCTTTGGAAAACTACAGATGGGATTTTTGGGCCATATTATTTCTGCTCAAGGGGTATCAACTGATCCTGAGAAGATATCTGCCATGGTTGAATGGCCTACTCCAACTAACTTGAAACAACTAAGGGGATTCCTAGGTCTCACTGGTTATTACAGAAAGTTTGTTAAGGATTATGGGGTTATTAGTAAACCATTAACTCTATTGCTTAAGAAGGGGGCTTTTGTTTGGAATAAGGAGGCTGAGGAGGCTTTTTTGGTACTGAAGAATGCCATGACTACTACCCCAGTCCTAGCATTGCCCGACTTTACTATACCTTTTGTTCTTGAGACTGATGCTAGTGGCTCTGGAATTGGTGCTGTACTCATGCAAAGAGGAAGACCTATCTCATTCTTAAGCAAGCAACTAAGTCCTAGGAATCAAGCTCTTTCAGTATATGAAAGGGAGTTTTTAGCTATCATAATGGCTGTCCAGAGGTGGAGGCACTACTTACAAGGACATAAGTTTGTGATTAAGACTGATCAACAAGCCTTGAAGCACATATTGGATCAGAAAGTGATTCATCCATCACAACAGAGATGGATCATCAAACTTCTGGGTTTTGACTATGAGATTTTCTATAAGAAGGGCAGTGAGAACAAAGCAGCTGATGCCCTTTCAAGGAGGGTGGTTAGTGAGACTGAACTTGTAGCAATCTCTACTATGACTCCTACATGGATTAAGCAGGTTATTGACAGCTACAGTGGTGACAAGTTCTTAGAAGGGGTTCTGCATCAGAAGCTCATGCAACCACACTCACTCCCTAATTGGGAATTGGTTGGTGACATTCTGAGGCACCATGGTAGAGTTGCTGTGGGAAATTCAACTCCTTTGAGGCAGGAGTTGATTAGAGAGATGCATGACAGTGGGTATGGGGGCCATTCTGGAGAGAAGGGTACCTATGAGAGGTTGAAAAGAGTCTTTTTCTGGCCTTCTATGATTAGAGATGTACAAGCTTGGGTAAAAAGTTGTGAGGTCTGTTGTCAGAGTAAGTCAATATCAGGGCCATATCAAGGGTTGTTGCAACCCCTTCCTCTACCTAATCAGGCCTGGACTCATATATCGATGGATTTCATTGAGGGTTTACCAAAATCAGGTGGAAAAAATGTCATTTTGGTGGTTGTAGACAGACTCACCAAATATGGCCATTTTATATCTTTGTCACACCCTTTCACAGCTCAGTCAGTTGCTAAACTATTTTTAGACCATGTTTACAAGCTACATGGTCTACCTATCAGTATTATTACTGATAGAGACAAGATTTTTACAAGCTTGTTCTGGAAGGAGCTATTCAAGAGTATGGGTACTACACTGGACATGACCTCGGCCTATCATCCTCAATCAGATGGCCAGACTGAGAGGGTCAACCAGTGTTTGGAGACTTACCTAAGGTGTATGGTGCATCACAATCCAAAGTTGTGGGGTCAGTGGCTTACCTTGGCCGAGTTTTGGTATAACACAAACTATCACTCAGGTCTCAAAGCGACACCATTTGAGGCGCTATATGGGTACAAACCTCCACTTCACACTATTCAACAGTTTCTGCCAATTCAGAGTGTGGAAGTGAAGGATTTGTTGGTGCAAAGGAGACTCATGTTACAGGAATTGAGGGAAAATTTGACACAAGCCCAGAACAGAATGAGAATTTATGCTGACAAACATAGGGTTGAAAGGGAGTTTGAGGTTGGAGATTGGGTATTTTTAAAGCTTCAACCTTTTAGGCAAAATTCGGTTCAATTGCGCAAAAATGTGAAGTTAGCTGCTAAGTATTATGGTCCATTTAAGGTGTTGGAGAGGATTGGTAAGGTGGCTTACCGTTTGGAGTTACCCGAAGGATCTCGGATCCACCCTGTTTTCCATGTATCGCTGCTGAAGCGATTGCTCAAATCTGATATCCGTCCGACTCGAGATTTGCCCGTTGCTGACCAAGATGGAGTTTTTGTGATTACTCCTTCCAAGATTCTGCAAGAGCGAAGTGTTACTAGAGCTAATCGATCTGTGCATCAAGTTTTGGTGCTGTGGGATCCCCCAATTGATAATATTACCACTTGGGAGGATGTTTCTTTCCTTCGTAAGAAATTTCCTACCTTCGATCCTTGGGGACAAGGATCTTTCGTTGGGGGGAGTACTGTTATGCCATAGCTGGAGTTGGTGATGATGGTGAAGGTAGGCGTGCTATGGTGGTGAGAAGGAAGAGTTGATTTTGGTGAAGATGAAGTTAGGTGTTGACTGAGAATGGTTTTTGCTGCCATACGTGGCAATAGATTAAGTATGTTCTTTTGTTATTACTTATGGGACCAACAATTTATGTAATTATCACTTTTACCCTATAGTACTATAACTAGGGTAAAGTTTGTTGGGAGGAATTAAGAAAAAGTATTATCTTCTTGTCTACTTCTTTCTCTTCCCTTTCTCTTTCCCTTCTTTCGTTACAATTCTGGAATACAAGACCAAAATACATTATACAAATCACCATCTTATATTACACACTGTTACATTGAAAACACTAGCACAACAGAGTACAAGTTAAAAGGACACTTTGGGTTATAAAATGATGCTTTTGGTCATTGAACTTGATAGTTTTATCTATAAAATACTTGTGGTTATTTTTTTTATACATATATAATTAACAACGACTGTGATAAAGGAAACATCATACTTAGTGAAAATTTAAATATAAAAATAAATTTGTATTTACTAGCTCCCTAGCATAAGTATATCTCCAATCTTGCTTTCCACGATAAGGAAGGACTTTTTTTTAAAAGAGTATTACAATTAAAGAATATTATGTTACAATAATATAACACTTAAAAATTTATTAATATTTAATATGTTTAAATTGTCACTAGACACCTAAAATTATAAATATAATCTATAAATTGCACAATTATATTCCTAATTTAAGCTATACTGTTAAAAAACATGTAAGTACTATATATAATGCATATGCATAGTATTAAAAAATTACAATTATTGAGGAGAATGGAATAGTCGATATAAAAAATTATATATAAGGTTTAAAACTTGAGGCAATATTATATATGTTTATTCCAATTAGAATTATATTTTTTCCATGTTCATTTCACTTTCCCTTATCTCTTCCATATTAAAATTATTAATAATATACACCAAAACATAGAGCCACCTTCTTGAACTGATTTAATTTGTTATTTTTCATTCAGATTCTCTTCATCTTAATTATATTCTAATTTAATGTTCTCAATTATAAGCAACAAAAGTAACGACACATTTTCTGTCATACATTAACAATAAGACAACATTTGCACGATAATTAATCTTGTAATTAGTTGTAAGAAACTCAGTCTTACTCATAAAATAAAACGCAAACCTCCAGAGTTCTAGCTCTGACACCTCAACAGTTTTCAGTTATAACTCAATTATAGTACAAAATAAACACGCCTATATGTATATGGTAACTTAGCTACTCCAACAATGAAAAAAAAGTAACTTTTTGAAAAATTAATTATAACATATATATAATATACAATAAAGTTATCCCATCATACATAAAAAGGAAAAGTTAGTCAATTAAAGAAAGAAATGATTATCCATAACACCATGCATTAGGATTTATGATTTTTTCAATTAAAATTATGATTCATCACTCACATGCATTAACTTGCCAAACATTATAATAGATTGCTAATTAATTGATAATATATCTGGCTTCGTATATGTAGCTTTTTTAGGGTTTAGGGAATATAACATTATAACTAATTCATGGGTGATGAATGCATATAAATCTATATAGCAAATTAAGAAACAATTCGTAGATAGAGTTTGTTAATTGATTAAAGATGTAAATATACATAATATATATGTAGATTGGAATTTACTCAACCAATGTGCTAGAAAGACACAGCTCGTTGATTTAGATAACTCGGAACTCACTCACTCACTCACTCACTAGTATAATAATTGAGAGAGGTGAGGTGGCAGCTGGTCGAGAGAAAATGATTATGTGGTATATAGCTAGTATATATGTATAGATTAGTAAGTTATATTTTTTGTTGCATGTATAGAAAGGCAGTAACGGCTTTTGGCTTATGATGGAATTTTATTTTAATTTTTCTTAATTCTTTTGCAAAAAGGCATTTTGGATTATTCTAATAGAGCCTTCATACTTTTCTTTTATATCTCTAATTAAGCTTTGTATCCTCATATCTCTATATATATCTTACCCTACTTCATTCTCCCCCTATACATACATACATATATATAAATATATATAGAGAGAGAGAGAGAAGAAGAATCAACATATAATGTCATTAAGCATGGTAGACATGGTTGCAGAAGAGGGTGGGTGGTTGTGGAAGGATGGGGAGGAACCCTGGGCGTTTCCAGTTGCAGCGGTAGAAAAAAATGGCGGGAAGAATCTGATTGATGGTGGGAAGATAGTGACGACGGCGGCGGAGAATCATGAGGTGGTGGTGATGAAGGGGAAGAAGAGGAGCGGCGGCGGCGGCGGAAGAGGAGAGTGTGATGATCACGAGCTGCATATCTGGACGGAGAGAGAAAGGAGGAAGAAGATGAGGGACATGTTTGCGACTCTCAATGGTTTAGTACCTCACCTCCATCCCATGGTAATTTGCCCTTTACTTTCTAAATTTCTGCAACTCTTCTTCTTCTTCTCTCTCTAATGATTGTCTGATGTTTTAAGGAAAAATCTTGTGATTGAAGTCATGTGTTGTTTGCCAAATAAATCAAGAATCCTTCATATATAATTTACTTTTTTTTAATTCCGTGCATATTTTGGCAATACACACATAAATTAATGTCATGCCATCATCAATCCCTTTCTACATTAATAAGCCTCTTCAGATTTTAATTAATGCAACATAATTATATTTACAAACGTGCTCTCTCTCACCAATTGCTATTTTCTTAATTAGAATCCTTCACCCTTTTTTTGTTAATTAGTGAAGTAGTTTTTTCTTTTTTTTTAATAGTAATACAAACTAGTTTTCTTAATTTAGTTCAGGAGCCCACATCATCAAACGAACTAAGAAAATATAAAAGTTAATTAGGAGCTTGAGATCTGGTACTGGGACGATGGCAGCAAACGCTGGATCACGTCATATATAAAATAAAATCTACAATTTTATTTGATTCATGTCCTTCATTCATTAATGAACGGAATTTGGAAAATTTCTGTCGCTCCTCATTAATGAATATCATCCGCGCACACACACATATATATATATATATAATGGAAACAACATTCTTAGAATAAATTAAATGAAAAAATATATAAATAGACAAAGTAAATCTAAAGCACAGCACACACAAGTACTTGTAACTGATAGGAATAGGATGTAGCTAGATAAAAAAAGAAAATTAGATCCATCCTAATTAAATAAACCAAATTCGATCCCAAAGAAAAGAAAAAGAAATGAAAGGCAATAAGTGAATGTAATTAATTAAAGAATGGATGAGGGTGCAGGCAGACAAATCCAGCACAATAGAGGCAGCAGTGAAGCACATAAAGCAACTGAAGCAAACTCTAGAGAGTCTTGAAAAGCTGAAGCAAGAAAGGGAGAAAGGTAATGATCCGGCCACCGGCTGTGACCAATCACGGGAGGCATTTCTGGCGGAGATGGGACCCAGCAGCCCGCAGCAGCCCGTGGTGATGAATCCGGGCCGGGCCCTCACCTTCACAACGTGGACTAGTGAAAATATAGTGGTGAATGTGTGTGGGGGTGATGCCCTCATCAACGTAGTTAGCTGCGCCGCCAAGCCCGGGATCCTGAGCGGTGTGGCGCTGGTGTTGGACAAGTACAACCTCGACCTCGTCTCGGCTCACGCCTCCTCCGACACCATCACCCGCAACTACATGTTTCATGTCCGCGTAAGAATATATATTTAATCCACTACTCTTTTGTAATGGAACTACCTAGCTAGGGTTTCTTTAAAAGAATGAGTTTCTAGAGTTGATTAATGCATGTATAGTACATCTTGTTTATTGCAGCAGCATTAGTTAACTGTTATAATTAAAATGATGAATGGACGTGCAGGCAAATGCAATTGTGCAGCAGTTCGCAGATGCACCATTTCTTGTGGAAGAGACGTACAAGCAAGCTGCAGCAGAGCTAATGCTTTGGATTAGTTCTTTGTAATTCATTTCTTTAATTTTCTAGCTCTGGATATGGTTATAGATACACTTTTCTATTTCAATATATTAAATTGAGGAATTTCTATTCCTTTATGTTGTATGCTGATTGTATTAATCTATGCAATTGGGTTTTTTTATTGATGTTTTTGGTATGATATGTAGATACTATAGCAAATTATCATATTCTCTTGCCAATTAATAATTATTACCAAGAAGTAGAATATAAAGCCCAAAATGGGCCTGCATTACATACCCATCATCCTCATTAAGATTACGCTATATATATAAATAAATACAATATACAAGACATGACTTTTGATGATATTAAATCTTATAACTATATATATATCCAAAAATATATAGGAGAGTACGAATGCAAAAGAATAAACTAGAAAGAACAAACCCTACTATATATTCAATGCATACTTTAGCTTTCAACTGTTTTGAAACAATCAGAATATCTGTGACACCAGATTATATGGAGTCATCGATGGATATTATTGTCTCAAATTCATATATGGTCGGTCCCATTAAATCCACCTTGTGAAATAGTACTAGATTTATACCAATAGAAGACATGTGAAATTGGTAGACATATATGATTAATTAAATATCTCCAAAAACTAACAGATGGCCCACTGGGATGTCAAAATTAGTTACAAGCAGCTTCAAGTTGGCTAGTAAATTTTACGGCCCAAATTACACTTCAAAATTCATATTTCATTCCATAAGTTGGGTCGAACTACTTATGAACAACTTATAAGTTCTCAAAAAGTTTAATTTGCCAAACACTTTTAAGGAGTTTATAAACTTATAAACAACGTATAAGTTGTTTTGATGAGCTTTTATAAACTTAGACAAACACCCCATAAATCTCTTATCGGAAAATAATAACACACGACTCCTCCTCCTTTCACGTTTAAAGCTGTCAAAATTACTCATTTCGGATCCAAATTTACATTAAAAAAATGTTAACTAATAAATATATTATTAGTGACATCCATATAAGGAATCTTATGTCTTCTTTCTACAGCTATATAACATCATTGTAATTATCGTAGAATATATAGAAATGGAAACCTAAGCTAAAAGCAATTTGGCATCAAAGCATTTTACTTTCTTCCACACACACAACAAAAGGATCAAATAAATTATGATAGCTACTGTTATAATTTGAACCAGCTGAAGCAGTATAAACGAACTGAGCATTCAACTCTACAATGGGACTATCAAATATTACCTATCAATATGCAGACTCAGAGTTGGTCGACATGATAATTCTTCGACATACAAGACGGTAGTTTTGTTTAACCCGATCCAGGATTCAAGAATCGAAAGCAGTATTACATGATGAGCAGATCCCAAGTTTGCAACATCATTCAGAACCCTTTGGTTACCTTACAAGGAAGAGCTGAGTTCATGCCTGAATCTCTTGATGAGCACAAAAGGGCAGTAAATACTCCAAACAGGACATGGCATCAATCAATCTACGAACGAACCCTAAGGTCTGTTGAGACGCACCACCGCATACCAATACAGAAAGATCATTAGTATCCAATGCAAGCAACAACACTAAGGTGAATCAACTGCAATCCCAATTGCATGAAAGAACTACAGAGCACTATGCACCGTGAGAACTTACACATTTATGCCATTATATTACATTCTCGAGCAGCACTTTCCTAGTTATGTAATACCTTCTTGCTCAGTAGCCTGAGACAACAATAAGCTTGAGAAGTAGGGGAGGATAGAGTTCAACCAAATGGAAACAACATGAGATGTTTCAACAGTTATCACTGATAATCTCCAGATATCGTGGCAGAGCGTCGTTTCCCTTGGTAAATGACTTCATTCGGTGCTCAAGCTTAGAGGTTTCTACCCTCCTTTACTAATTTAGATGCGGATAAAACATCGAAGTGACATGTGCTTTGCATCGTCGCACTTATGCCTATTGCCTACACAAGACACCAATTTGTAAACATGAGGACATTCTCAGATGGCCTTTCCTATATATCATAATTTAAAGGCTTGTAGCTTACCAAAAACTAACGACCGTGGATGGAAACCGAACTTCATAGTAACATTAATCCAAACCAAATAAAAGCTGTAAAAGCATTATTATTAAGATAGACTTCTTAAAAAAAATATCATGAAGAGGCTCTTCTCCTTATCAAGATATGAGCCTCCATTGAAACCAATCTACTTCTGTATGAGGGTTGATCACAAGCACTGATCCCTCTTCCATCAGCATTGAGCCTAACCAGAGATTTCATCTGACTTCCAGAATTTTGAAATAAAAACCACTAAATGAAGCGAATATCTCCTTGACTAAATGGCAGTACTGTAGAGAAACTTCTAGCATCATGAGTCGATAATCAATATAAAAAGATTTTCCATTTGTGGTTGATCATTTGATCAGATTGAGCACCCTGCATGAGGGTACCAATGATCATTTTGGTAAGCACCTAAACTCACAAAAGGTTAAAAAGGCAATATAAACAATCACAGTGTTGCATCGTTGTTCTAGAATGAGAGCCAGGATCGAGGAACCAGTGAATCTACCTCAGGTGAGAAACTGATGTTCCTAGAGAGTGAACCAGGAGTGAATTTTCCTTTAGCCACAAGCAGCAAACAAATACTTTTTCTTACTTATTGGTTCCTCTTGCAAAAGAACTACATCCCGGGCCTTTTCCAACAGCTCCTCCAGATTATACACACCAAAGCTCATATAATCCAGATGTTTTTTGTATCTTTGCTGGTATATGGACTCGAAAGAACCAAGAAATATACGGCAATAGTAGCTCACCATGATCTCTTGAAGCTCACACTTAAATTTGTTCAGGTTTGTGTCAACAATTTTAGATTGACTAACAACCTTCAAGTTAGAACTATCCCCTTCCTGCATATCATTATTCCCTCTGCCTATTACGGTTTCATCACCCGAAAAATCATCCGATGACACACTTCCAGCCATTGCATCAACATTTTCTTCCTGAGGTTCTTTTTCTTTCTTATCTCTCCTAGCCAAAATTACTGGAGTACCAACTGTTTCAGATTTGGAGTTATGGAGGCAGACAAACGTTTTTTGGCCTTTCCCCTGGATAGCAATCATATCACCCATCTTCTTGAGGAGGTTAGCAAGCTTAAGGGCCCCATGTTCAGAAACAAATAGAGGCTTCCCATAATATTTTTGGTATTCTACTGGAAGTCTGATCAGAGGCAAACTGCCACCTGCCAATTCAAGCAACCTTACCAATTGACCCTTTAAATCATTCAGATCTCTTGGCTGCACCCATGTCAAGTCATTTTGTTTGCACGAAGAAAGAGTTCCTGAAGAAACCTCATCCAAACCAGGCGGAAGGCTAAGAGATCGAGAGCTTGTAGGATCTGAGGGCATTGCAATTGGATTATTCTTATGCTCAGATGAAGGCCGTGATACAAAACATAAATCTCTTGTGCTGCAATAGCCTTTTGAGATTCCCCTATACACTATTGACTCCTCTTCATTCTCACCATCTATATAGTTGTTAATCTGACATCCCACAAAGAGCCCAGCAACCTCCCCTGCACCTCCTCGAGGAGGATTTAATGCTTTAGCTGGGGGCATAAAACCTTCGCCACGAGCAACACTAGGCCAATCCCACACAAATCTACCTGCATTACTGAGGGCAGATGAAACCCCCACTCGAGAAGGTATAGCAAGAATCACTGTATATCCTCGCTGACCTAGAATGTGGAGAGCAGGAGCGAAATCAACATCTCCTGAGATGAGCATGATGGATGATGGTGGAGGATTGTCCAGAGCAAAAAGGAACATGTCGATCAATATTGCCTTGTCAGATGCATCCTTACGCCCATTGGGGACATCTATGAGCTTGACACCAGTTCTCTGGCATCCTTCTCTTAGTCGTCTGGGAAAAGCATTGAAATCTCCATATGCAGAAAACATTGTTACAGCTCCCATAATTACAGGATGAACTCGCAAGGCCATCCTAATGTTACCAGCCACATCTTCAGATCGCACATCACTCGGCACAGGACAGTTTTCCATATCCCAAAGAATAGCAACAGGGCCCTGCGAAGGGCTCCAACTTTGATGCAACAAAGGCCGATAACGGTTTACATTTGAGCTTTCCGATTGCCTTGTGCCATGGCCTGGGTATTCTGATGGCGAAGGAAACAGCAATGAAGATGTATTAGAGCTTGACATCACTGATTCAAGTGCCTTCCTGATATTAAGCATAGAGAGAAACCCTTATCATTATGTGATAGCACCCGAGCAAAACTACAACTTGTAAAGTACATTACAAGCCAGAATACAATTAATTTCTGATTGACTACTCATAACTCTATACAAAAATTGCCTCTTATAAATGGATGCAACAAACATAATACGAAACACGAACATCGAATGAATGCAAAAAACAGAAGAATCGATGCGGATATCTCTATAATGGACACACAACCACAAAAGAATGTATTTAGGAAGAATATATGCAGCAATCAACAAACCACAAAATAATGTATTTGAAAGGAGCAGATGCAGATGCAGCAATCAACAAACATGAAGAAAGATCATAGGAATCCTGAATAAACAAATAATAACCAATTCGAGATCCCTTTACCCCCTAAACCCATCAAGCTCGGAGAACCCTCATGGATTTCTGCTCAAAAGAATGAACGGTTGGAAGAAGATTACTTGCCTGAAGAGGAGACGAACGCAGGTTGAAAAATATAAATGAAGAAAAAGATCGAACAGTAGATTGAGTTGAATTATTCGCAGTTATGACGAGATTTATTTGGATGCAAACATAGATTTCGATTGTTTTTCTTTTCCCCTTTATGGATGGCCGATGTGGAGGAGGCTGACCTCAAACTTCCTAGATTCTCAAATTTCGGCCTTACTAGCAAAACATAAATAGACTATTTCTTTTTTCCTAATAACCTAATTGAAGATATGCAAGTTAGTTAACGGCTCCTTTAATCTATTTTTAGTTTCTTGATACTACATTTGATCAAACGACCAGGGAAGCCGGCGGCCGACATATATACACGATAATCCTACAGGAAATCAAGAATTTGGTAATGAAAAAACACAAACAATTCGCACGTGCGCCTCACTCTCCCGGTTGAAGACGGTGACCGACCGTACTAGTTACCAAAAACAATCGCAAGAAAATTGAAATATAAAAATTAATTCTTCTTATTATTTAATTAAAGAACTTTTATTTTTTGATTACATATTGCATTTTCGGAAAAGATAAGCGAAAAAATGGCGTTGGGGTCAGTAGCAGTGCCGCCTCTTTCTCCGGTGGTCGCTCCGAAGAAGCGCACAGCTGTGTACACTGCTGTAATAAGCTCATCAACAACTTTCTCGCTTTATGGAGCAACCCGCAGCTGTAAAACGCAGGAGAAATCCACCGTTAAACGACGCTCCACAAAACCCACCAAAATTGTCTCACCAGCCCCCGATACCTCGTCCTCACTTCCTCCTGTGAGAAAGGTACCCTTTTTTGCTGCGCTCGAGTTATCATAATTTTACTGCGTTCTAGAGGTTTTGTAAAGGTGCCTTTTTTTTGCCTGTTCGAGTAATCATAATTTCACTGCGTTCTAAAGATTTTATACTAGTTAGCTGACATTATTTTACTAATTGTTGAGGAGGTAAGGATTGAGTTTAGTGATAGTGTTTGATCAATTAAGATAAGATTAATAATGTTATATAGGTTCTGGTGCCAATTGGGTTGGGGACGGAGGAGATGGAAGCGGTGATAATGATTGGTGTTCTGCGGCGGGCAGGGGCCCACGTCACGGTGGCTTCCGTAGAGGAACAGCTAGAGGTTGAGGCTGCCGGAGGCACCATGATTGTGGCTGATGCCTTTATCTCTTCTTGCTCTCATCACACCTTTGATCTTGTTGCGTTGCCGGTACATTTTCCTCTACATTTATTCACTGCTGTGTGTGTTTATCAACCTCTTTTGTTTCATAACTCATTATTCAATTTGATCATACTGTTACAGTATTACTTTACTTTACCTACTGGGAATTGTCCAAAATTGATATATATGGGATAATTGGAGATTTGGGCTGTTAACTTATCGTGAATTGGCTTACGTGGCTTACATGTATGTGAATAGGGAGGAATGCCGGGGTCGGCACGCTTGAGGGACTGCAAAGTTCTTCAGGATATAACAAGGAAACAAGCAGAGGCAAAGAGGTTCTATGCTGCAATCTGTGCTGCTCCGGCAGTTACGCTTTTGCCTTGGGGGCTGCTTAAGAGGAAACAGGTGATTTCCAATTGCTTTGGTGCCGAATTTACACAGACTTTCTTTCTTTTAGTATATTTTTATTGTTTGATTTGATGATAAGCTCTTAGTATGTCTACTCAGACGACATGTCACCCTGCGTTTATGGACAAGCTTCCCACTTTTTGGGCTGTGAAATCAAATTTACAAGTTTCGGGAGAGCTGACAACTAGTCGAGGCCCGGGTACTTGTTTTCAGTTTTCATTGTCCCTGGTGGAGCAGCTATTTGGTGAGTTGATGGCCAGGGAAATTGCTGATACAATGGTAAGAATATCTGAATCAGCTTTGTTTAGACTACAAGGTAAAAACTAGCTAGCTTTTGATGAATTGCTATATACAACTCTTAACTGATGTCTTTGTATCCATTTAATTGGCTAAGAGAAATGAGGGTATTTGTTGCTAATGATTATGTAGTTCAAAAAAGCTGGAAACTTTCACCTCAAAGCTAAATATATTATTCTCAAAGGGCTGCCATAGTTTTTTACTTGAAATTCTTCTTAGAAGTACGTCTCGTCCCGTGCAATTTTCTTTCAGCATTACCAGCTGGAGATGATATATTGATTTTCTTGTTGTGTAGCTGTTGACTGCTGAGGATAGTTCTAGGAAGGAAGAGTTTAATGAAGTCACCTGGTGTTTTGGTCACCCTCCTCAGGTATTTATAGTGCTTCTCATCTTCTAATCCCATTCACCATTTATAGATTGCTATGCAAAACTCCTAAATATCGTTTCCCTTAAAACGAAATCTTTCTGATCTCACTCTCTCTACCACTCTCTTGGTGACCTCTGCAATTACTATTACTAGTAACCCTTAAAAATAGATCCTCTCAATACATCCTTTAACTTATAAAGCACTTCAAATTTTGCACGGGGTTGTGGCAAATGTACAGGTCCTCATTCCGGTTGCCAATGGATGTGAAGACATTGAAGTGGTGACCATTGTAGATATTCTAAGACGAGCAAAAGCACATGTTGTCGTGGCCTCCGTAGAAAAATCCTTGCGCGTTTTAGCATTTAGCGGGACTAAAATAATAGCAGACAAGACGATTGGTGCTGCTGCTGATTCAGTTTATGATCTCATAATCCTGCCTGTAAGGTTTTAAAACTTGTATAAACTTTTGTTTCATTCCTGTAACTATTCCTTCGTTCCTTTTGTATGTCCATCGTCTCTCATAAAGGCTCCTCTCTCTATCGATTTTCTCCTAAGCCGTCGCTCTGCTAATAAACTGTAGGGAGGAAGTTTAGGTTCTGAGCGGCTTCAGAGGTCGAGGATTCTAAAGAAATTGTTAAAAGAGCAAGAATCGGCAGGCAGAATATTAGGCGCAATATCTTCTTCGTCTGCAGTTCTTCACAAACAAGGACTTCTAAAGGTAAGCTGATATTTTCAATTTCTATCTATAGTTTGCAGAAGTTAAATAATTTCACTGCTTAAAAACAGGATAAGAAAGCAACAGCACATCCTTCAGTCGTAAACATACTCGATGATGCAGTGAATGGCGCCCGAGTAGTTATTGATGGGAAGGTGATCACTGGTAGGGGACTTGCTAATGCCATGGACTTTGCACTTGCTATCGTAAGTAAGCTTTTCGGTTTAGCAAGAGCAAGGAGCGTGGCCGAAGGTATCGTCGTTGAGTACCCTAAATAAGAGCCTGGCTGCTCTTACCTAAGACGGTGGTCCCAACTCCCAGAGCAACGAGCACACTCTAGGTACGTGCCGCATGCTTTCTTCTTGGGCAGAGAAAGGCTCGGCTTCTGTGAAAAGCGTGGCCGGGATGAATATGCGTAACGAAAGCAATGAGATGCGTTGAGTGGTGCATTTGCTCTATGGAACTGCACTTGGTGCCACGAATTTTGGTTTCTATAGTTTCACAAGACGCATGAAAAACTCATTAAAGAAGCCTGCAGATTGGTAAGGGTTAAGTGGTTGATACATGAGACGTTTCAAAATAATTGTTCAACAACAAAAAAGAAAAATTAAACGTCTGAAGTTATAGCTTGATAGAAAAAATAAAAAATAAAAAATAAAAAATCCCCATAGGCCATAAGGGTGAGGACCAGTATTTGAATTAAGTTCCTCAAATAAGATAATTCATGCTAGAAAAATTATTGTATTTTTTAATTTTGATTTGTCTCATTACATATAATCTTTTTATTTTAATGACTCACAAGTTATTTGAGTCATTTGTCCACTAACTACAATTATATAATGTGACTTGCAATATTACAAAAAATGTCACCTTTTCTGGCCAAACGTTTAATTGCTATTTAATTGTGCTAGTTTGGTGTAAATTCATCAACTTTTATCAGAGTATGATTTTTAATAATAGATTAAAATTTATTAGAAATACACCAACTCGTATATTTTTCAAAATTTCGTAGCAAATTAAAATCACTATTAAATCAAACCTAATATGAAATCAACTATTGCACATGTGGTCTAATAAGTTAACAATCTATAACGAGAACACTATAGGAATGTGTTATTATCACTCCACAATTGAAATTTTAAATTACAGTTTATCTATGGGAATTTAATATTATAAAATTTTCAAAAAATGTGTTTATAATAAACTCAAAATTATAGTGAGAAAAACCGGAAATTGAGTAGAAGGTTGAGTAAAGTAGGAATAAACAATGCCGCAGCTGCGCCCACCATTTAAAACCCCAATATTGGGTTTCCTACTACTATTCATTCCAACCCTCCTAATTTAATTTTAACGACTCCACGGCGGCGGATTCCCCATGTCCCAATCTGACCCGCTGCGCCTCCGCCGTGGAGGAGGTCCGTCGCCTCTCTACAAGCAGAATTCTTGGTCCCCCGATATCCTCCGTGACGAGGCCTGGGCCAACCGCCGTAAGAACCACAGGCAGCTGCGCCGCCGCCGCAGTTTCACCGAAGATGACCTCGAAGAACTCCGCGCCTGCTTCGAATTAGGATTCGACTTCGATTCCACCGATTTGGATCCCAAGCTGTCCTCCACTTTTCCTGCGCTCGAGCTCTACCGTGCCGTTAACCGGAACTACTCCAACAGCTTGTCTCGATCTTCTTCCGCGTCCTTTTCCGATTCCGATTCGACCGCATCGACTGCCGGAGCTGCCGACATAATTGTTAGTCCAGGTGAGCTCGAGACGGTTAGCTAATTTTTACGCAAAATTTTATTTTCTTATCGAATTAGGGCACACTGAGGACACGATTGAACTGAACTTATCTCGTGATTAATTTGTTGTGTTGATTGGAATAAAAAAAGATGATGATCCGGAGATTGCGAAGACGAGGTTGCGGCAATGGGCGCAGGTGGTGGCGTGTTCGGTGCGCCAATCTTCACCAATTTCTGGCGATCCGCTTTTTTGTTTGGGGAAAAAGGAAAGCGGAGAGGAAAGAGATGCACCAATTTTGCATTCCTAGGAATTTCTTTTCTTTTTCTCCCCAATTTGTTGTTGAAATTTAACTTGCTAGACTTTTGCTGCTCGATTCAGTGGTAGGAGAGACTGTAGAGAAAGTTTTGTATTTGTGTTTGGAGTTTCTCATTAATTATTACTATCAACTTTATCATGATTTTCTTGAAATTTCTTGTTACAATAATTTGGTGTGTATGTTAATGTTTGCCAAATGATTTTGTAGTTATGTATTAGTTTAATAAAATTGTTAATTTGTAGCTCATATTTGAGCCATCAATTCAAAGCTAAACATAAAATCAATTTAAGTGTGATCAAATAGAAAAACTTGTACATTCCTATGTAATTTTGGTGGGTAGTTAGAGCATCCTCACTGGGCAGCCTCCGAGCAGGGAGCAGGGCCTCCTCCGGGCATTTTAATATATATATTCATCTTTATTTTAATTTTATATTTTCACACATCTTTATTTTTTATTAATATATTTAAATTAAAAAAATATATTCAATTTAATTTAATTAAATAAAAAATATTAAAATTAAAATCATAATCATAAAAATACAAATCAAAGAGCGAGTTTTATGTTGAGAGTCTGCTACCATCCAACACAACATCTCTAAAAACAAAAGAATCTCATTTAATTAGGAAAATGATACTAAGCCTAATTTTGAAAGTCCCGTTGATGCTCTTAGATTTGTACACAATCTAATGAAAACAAAAAACAAGAAGTTGCAAAATTCTGCTCAGAAACTTCTGATGTACACATCAGTATCTCCAAGCATTGAATTCAGAGTAATAACATTGTTTTTTAGTGTCAGGTTCAAAGTCTGAGATGGTCAACGAAGTCATGAACTACCACTCAACTTGCTTATTTTTTATTCTGTTTTACGACCAAATTGCAGCCAGACTATCATTATAATATTGAAAAAATATATATGAGAAGCTTCTCTGTTTAATTTTCTGTTACAATTGGTTTGTAATAAAGAAATGGAACGCTGCCCAGTGGTGATTGAATATTAAATAAGTAAAATTTTCAAAAACTTGAAAGTCGGCGAGTTATCAACTTTGCTATTTACCATAAGGATAAGAGGAGCAGTTGTTTATTTGTGGTGGTTCAATTTTTATAACTCAACAACTCAAAAGTCTTCAAAATTTCAATGCAAGAAGGTTTTGGTGTCGGGAATTTATGATCCCTATGCGACAATATATCATGGGAAAAGTGCAATATTATCTCTTCAACGTTCCACAAAATTAAAGCACGTCGTCCGTTTACTATTGAAATACAGTAGTAACGGATACTTTTTGTGTTTGGGTGTGTACTTATTTTTTTGGGTTCCATTTTTGAGTAAATTTTAAGAAAATAAGGATTTCTTTTTTCAAAATGATTGCTACAAAATTTCGATTTTTTTCAAGATTTTCTTGTTTCACAACTAAATACATGAATTTATAATTTTCTTTTTTCCCACGAAATTAATTTGGAAAAATAAAAATAGCGTGACAAAATTAATAATAAATAATATCAAAATGACATTATTTTGATTGACAAAATCATAAAAATAAGTTATTATTTGATGACATGCAAAATTATTTATTTCGTTTCGTTTTATTTTTTATTTTTATAATTTATAAATCAAAACGATGTTATTCTTAGTTATTCGCTATCGATTTTGCGGCATCAACTTTGATTTTTTTTTTTTTTCAATTGATATTGTGAAAAAAATAGAACAAATTGTAAGTTGGTGGTATTTATTTTTCATGAGAAAATTCAAACCATTTTTAAAAATATGTGAATTTTATGACATTTAATCCTCAATCTTATTATTTAAAATTAAGAAGGAGGTTGGGGAATGTATCTCATTTAGAAAAAACAACTCTCGATATTTATAAATGAATTTTAATTTAAAAAGTGGGAATTTTCCAAGACAAAATATCTTAGCTTTCATCGCTTTCTTGACATATATGTTGTCTGTGATATTTCATTCATCATTATAGATAATTTCTTAAGAAGATATATGTATTTGTGGCCTCTATAAATTCATGCAATTATTCTTTATATTCAAATAAGTCAAGTGTCGAGTTGCACTTGCATCTTAACATATACTCATCCGTCTCAATTGAATGTATTACATGTTTTTTAAAATAACTTTATTATTTACATAATTTTAAATAATATATTTATATCACCAATTTATAATACTTTTTAACTCTATTTAAATATCGTGCAAAAAAAAACTTAGGACATACGAGTAATTTAAAAACAGAGTCTTGAGTACAAATTATTGTAAGATGTAACAATACATTAATTCGTGTAAATATCTTTTAATTATTGAACTACATTGTTTTGATAAGCCTTAACGCGATTGCGTATTTGATAAAGCTGTTAGGCATACAATTTGGTGAAGGATTTGATGTCTACTATATTCCACGTCATATGTAAAATAAAAATTTAATATACTCTAATTAGATGTATCGTTTGAGTAAAAGTTCCAATTATCTTATTTCCACTTTCGAAAATTGTGGCAAACAAAAAGATTATTAAATTTCATAAATTTTATTTCATGAGTATATCATCACCCAAACAAAATCTGTAACATACCATCTGCTTTGTCGATGTCGGTCACATACTATCATATTATTATTCAAAAAAAATTAAATGCTACTAAAAAAAATCATGATTGGACCATTTACTATATAAACTCTAAAAAAAATTATAAACTCCAAATGCGAATAGTACTCGAACCAAACACAATACTGTTTTTTCCTCGTCCAGAAAAAAGCAAAAAATTTCCATGAATGGAAATAAATAAAGGAACAATATAGTTGGCTAGAAATGTATAAGAAAAATAAAATAAAAATCTAAAAAGGAGTTTTATGATTTTTTAAATTGACTATATTTTGTCAATAAAAAATAATATCACAAATAGAAGCTCACAGAATATTCCTCTCCTACGCCCCAACGCGGCGCGTGAGACACGCGAAAGATATGTGCTGTAAATAAATATCTGGCTCACAAAGGCTGAGATATTTCAGTCTGACGTGGCACCCTACCGCCTTTTATGCACAGGTGTCTCCATGTGGAGCATCCCTTTTAGCTGTTGCACTTTTTCTCTCACCGCCTCTCTCGTATTTTCACTTCTTTCCTTTTTTATATTTTGGGCCACGATTACCGGCATTTCAGCTCTGCGATCTGTGGAACGAATATTGTGTCTCGAGGTCTAGCCGCCGGTAGCTAATGATTCGTTCGAACTTGGAAACGTCGACTTTGACTGTTGAGATTTGCGAAGATATTTTGCATCGCTCTCCGGTAATTACTTTTGTTGCTTCTCGATGCGATTTTTTTTATCCATTCCGGACTGGTTTTAGTTTTTATGTCTATTTTTGTTGTTATTATCATTTTATGTGAAACAATGATAAGAAATCGAATTTGTGATGTGCAGCGTTGGATTATTTTATGGTGAAGGTCATCTAAGTATGTTACCTGCATCTTAATAGTGTTTCCGAGTTCTGCGTGATTTATTTATAGATCGTGTTTTTTATGTATGGATTCTTTTTTATATATGCAGACCTTTCGTTTTACTTGTGTAGTCCGATTGGTGGAGTGGTGTGAAGACATGCACCTTGCATTATCAAAATATGTTGCGAGACATGGTAGTAATTGAGACTAACTTGGTCATATGCTGAGCGTTACATAGTTCTTCTGAATCTGGATTGAAATCTACTTTTCCTAGCTGCATTAATTTTGTAATCATTATCCAGCTGTTGAAAAAGATATTCCAGAGTTTCGGATTCAGGTCCTATAGATCTTTGTGGTGGAAGCTTTTGTATTACGTTTTGCTCAGCTTTGTTTTAGGCTTGTATGTTTGTGTCTCTCTCTTTATATTTCATCTCTCTTTTGAGGGAGCAGCGTCGGTGCTGGTTCTGTTGTGTGCAGAATGGCTTTAGAATGCGATGAATGTTAGATATTTGTGAAAAATATTGACAAACTTATGATTCTCATGGTCTATTGACCATGAACATGCATCTAGTTTGGAGGACTCCTTAAGCTGGTAGGCAGTGATTGAATCCTAGGAGAGCACAAACAGCTGATACGAATTTCACGCTTTCTCTCTTAATTGTCTAAACAATGTTAATTGTTCCCTCAGGAATACAGCACAATGTGGACGGATGAGAAGCATAGCTTATTTCTTCAACATTTGGAAGTCTCATTTGTTAAACATCTGCACCAGTCAATGAGTTTGCTTGCTCCGAGCTCAGATCGAGGCAAGAGAAACAGAGGCATTACAAAAACACATCAAATGAATGCTTGTGATACTTCTAAGCAGGTTGGGGTACTCATTTAACCGTCAATGTTTTATTTAGTAAAAGTTTGGTTCGTGGATTACATATGCAATCCTTCAGCATGAGGAGATACTCATGATATTTTTATCTTTTCAGTTGGCTGATCCACTGCATGGACGTCGGGGAAGTACACGGGTATATCATAGGGTATGTCATAGTAAGCGCATCGGGATGGAGTGCCCTGCTGCATCAGCTCATATACCAGAACGCTTAACGTTTTGTAATACAGAGGATCTCAGAAAAGTTGCTCAGCCTCATGGATCAGATACTTGTTCACTGCAATTTTCTACCAGTACCCAATTCTGCGATTCACATGACTCTACGAAAGGTGATTTGAACTCATTCACAAGACTCTATATGCTTTAATATCCTTCTGAAATGCAAGGGTAGAAGAGGAACAGTGCACATTGATGCATAAGAAAGAGATCCTATTTTATCTGCTCTTGACTTGAGTACATTACAATTCATGCTATGAAATTGCATCATTATGTTATATGCTCTGTCATTCAGATTCTTGATCTAGTCTAGTTCCTTTTTACTTTCATAAGGGACTGGTTCTAACTTCTAACAATTTTAGTTATTGGGTTTCTTGCAGAGGGCACAGGTCAAAATTTTGTTGATGAAGACAACTGGAAAAGCTCAAATACTGAGTCTCGAATTAAAAGACTGAAAATTGTGTCCTTGGATTAAGATCAAGTGACACGGGTGACTTTTACATTCTACTTTTTGTTCTCTACAGAAACAAATGGTCGATCTCTCCTCTTGATCCAGGCATATATGTATCACCTCAGATCGTGCCTTCAGAAAAATGTCTACAATAGATTAAACTGTAACCCAATAGCTCTAGCTCTAGTATTGTAGGGTAATTGGCGTATCGTGAAGCTTTCATGAGATCTTCATCCCTCCTCCCAAATTGCAATTTGCTGCTATGAAGATTTTGCTTTTGAGAGGTGACAATTATAAATATGGCCGCCACCAATTTTTTTTGTGCTTCTTGCGCAGATTTATCTAGATCCAGGCCGTTTATAAGTTTTTTTTGCATGAGGTGCTAGTCACTTGTAATCCTGCTTAGATGGATTTGTGTATTTGATTCTGCAACGGGATTTAGATGTAAAAGTAATTAAGAATTAATATACTCCTATGTTTTATTGAATGATTTCTTTTTTAAATAACATAATTTCAAATTAAAGTTTAGTATATGATTTTGTGCATACACCATTTTTAGTGAATTATGCTTCAAGGCGTCAAACACCAGGGCTGTGCCGGCCTGGCCTGAGCTCACTGGGATAAGTTGGACCCATCGCCCCATATAGCCCAAAAGCCCAAAATCAGGAATGCATAAATTTTCCTGTTGAGTCGAAATCTTTTAGGACGAACACTTACACAACCCAATCTGACCCAAACATGTATTCAGTTAGGACGGTTTAGTTTCTATGCCTCTACTTGTACTGCGGTATAATATTCAACCTCGACCAAAATTAATGGGAAAACTATGATCCATAATAACAATTCTATTATAGCCGATACTGGTAAGGTATATTGGTTCTGAGTTTCCTATTTTCAAGAATTTAAACATATTATTTGCATGATTGGTTAATGTTTGCTGAGAAGTGGCTTTTAACGTTTTCTGTACTCGGAAACAAGATTATACAACCTAAATCGGGCTTCTGCATAGTCTTATACTCCCTCCCGACTAAGTTGAGACATTTATTTTGTGTATGGAATTAAAGAGTGTATGTTTAGAGTTGAAAATTGTATAAAATGATGATATGAATATATATTATTTAAATATGTGTGTGATAAAGTTTTCCTAAAAAATAAACGCCTCAACTTAGTTGGGACGGCCCACAAAATGATATACGTCCCAACTTAGTCGAGAAGCAGGGAGTACTATTATTAAGTTTCTGAATTTGATAAAGACGTGTGTTTCGCAGTTGAGTAAACTAAACTAAGCAGCGATAATTGTTAATTTCTTTTAGTTTATGATAATTTTTTTGACGTCATCGGATGGTATATTATTTTGTCTTTTTAATATTTGACATCATCGATCGGTAACCTTTATGGCTTTATATGGCCTAGGTGACGTTTGCACTATCAAAATTATTGTATACACACAATTCAATTAAAACACGTATCATATCAAAGTGTTAAACACTCTTATGGATGACGAGGAATCTATCAAAATTGTCATTTGATAGGTAAGTTTTTATTACAAGTAATTGACAATACTTAGAAACGAAGGCAGAGTCTAATAATTAGGAATACAATAAATCGGAAAATATTAAATATGGGTAGAGAAATTAATAAAATACTGAAATAGAAATGATTTATTTATTGAAGTTTCTAAAAGGGCAAAGGTGCTGGAGCATCGAAAGGGGTGTCTAGTGATATTAAGAAAAGGGAGTTAAGTAGGCAAAGCAAAGGCGCCCAAAACAATTCTCTTTTCCTTTCATCTTGTTCCTCATTTCTCCGCTTCAATTTGGGGAGATCTCCTCCTACCTTCTCTCAATACTGCACATTGTGTTCCTCTCCGCGCCTGCAGTTTCTGCTTCAGGTGAACGTCTTCATTGATCGTCTACATTGAAGATTTGAACCGCTGCTTGCTTCGATCGGTTGATGCATCATTGTTTGAGAATTCTGTGATGGAATCGTTCTGGACGCCCAATGGCGTCCCCGGCGTTTCGCATTTCGCCATCTCATTTCTGTTCGTTTTTGTCTTCTTCGCCGCTAGGTCCTTCCTCGACAGATACATTTTTCGCGTAAGCTTTCTTCTTCTCTTCTTATTTTTTATTCCAGGGAACGGAGATTTTTGTTTTGTGTGTTTGATCTGGGCAGTGCTTCACTATTATGGAGGTATGCTAGGCGTGAATATATTTTGGTGCTGTACGTCTTCTGTTGTTTGATCGAGAAATCTCCCGGTTCATTTTGTACCATTCCTCAGTTTTTCGTCCTTCAAAGGTCTCGGAAAAGATTTTGCAAACCGAATATAATATTATCGATTGCGAAGAAGAACCTAGGCACACTCTGTTGCATTCACTACCATCTGAATAATTTTTATGTTTTAAGTTATGATTTTTCCATGCTCTGGAGTTTTCAGCTATGAACTTTTCGAAATTGATAGACCACTGAGCGTTTCCAATATTAGGTTTCCAGCCCTCAGTTAAGAAACTATGATTCGGTACTGTATACTTCTCCTTTTGGTAATCTAATCTAGATATACTCCATAGTAACAAATGAAGAGTTTTTCTAGATTTTCTCTATGTGCAAATATGGTATAACTGAATGCAGATTGAGCATTTCTTAAAAAATTTAGTAGTATCTTGTTTTGCTGAATAGTTTAACATTCTGCAACTAAGGTTCATCTTATTTAAAACTATTCATAGACAAGACAGATTCTGTCAAAGGTTATCCTTTATTGCTAATTATTCCATCTATTTCAGAGGTTGGCAGTCTGGTTGGTCACACGAGGTACAGGTAGGCCGAAAAGGAATGAGGAGACAAGGACAAAGATAGCAAAATGTGCAGAGTCCATGTGGAAGTTTACTTACTATGGCACTGTTGAGTTGTGCGTTTTGGCCGCTATTTACCAGGAACCATGGTTTACAGATGTGAAACAATACTTTACAGGCTGGCCTAGTCAAGAACTTAAGTAAGTTTGATTGTTTCAGTGGTTCTTCTATCAATAAACTGTGCCGATTCTAGTAAAGATAGAACCTTAACAGCAATAAAAAGTATCCCACATAATGTTTTTTGGATGAGAAAGATTATGTGCTTGTCATTGACTCAACATGAATCTTTGCCTATTGCATTTTTCATACTGAGCCTCATCATACTATCAATAAATTGTAGCCTGTTGCATTTTTCATACTGAGCCTCCTCATACGAAGAGTTTTGAGAGCTGGACATATTTCCTGTTTATAAAACAACTTGAAATGCTTCAGCTACGTTTCTAAATTCTTTTCAGATGCTGCTGATGTAGCATCCTACTTTGACTTTTCCTGAAGCTCTTCCAGTTCTTGGATATATGTTATAAAGGATTTATGCTTCAATATCTTATCTCTATTTGGATAAAATGGAGTATGAACTTAAACATATTACATGGCTTGAAATGCCTCGTATTGTGCATAAAGAAACTCATTATTAATTTTTCAGGCTTTCAGTGAAACTTATCTACATGTGCCAATGTGGATTCTACCTTTATAGCATTGCCGCCCTCCTTACCTGGGAAACTCGAAGGAAGGATTTCTCTGTCATGATGTCTCATCATATTGTCACTGTGATCCTAATTTCTTATTCGTACATGACAAGGTACTTCTTTTGCAATGTTTACTACCTTAGGGTTTTCAATGGTCAGATTTTTGTTGGAGGTTTTCAGTTCAAGTTGTGGAAAAAGTGCATGGACATCAGTTGTCTCGGTTGAGGGGTTAGAATGATGCAAATCACCTTTGATTTAGACAACATAGATGTTACTTTGCACTAAGACAATTTCTTAACTCTGCAGTCTGCATAGAGGAAGTTCATGAAGTACTTTTCTTAATACGTTGTAGAAAATTTTGAATTAGCATTTGATTTTTGCAACGTAGAAAGGCCACTCTACAAAATTTTTAAAAATTATGCCACGAGCTAAGAGCTTTCCCCTTAGCTTTTCAATTTCACAAATATGCTGGCAAATTTTCGTGGACAGTGTGTGATGCTGGCTACTCCTCTGGACTTCCCGAGTTAATTTTATTATGGATATACTTGAGTGTTTGATATGGTTATATGTGAACATTATCGAGTGTTTACAGTATAGAAAGTGGTACATAAAGGCAAAGTTTTAAAGTAACATTAGTTTTTCCTTTGACATTATCGAGTGTCTACAGTGTAGAAAGTGGTACATAAAGGCAAAGTTTTAAAGTAACATTAGTTTTTCCTTTGACATATATAGTTTCTAATATAACTCATAAATTTGAATGGATCTACTTTGTGCACCTTTAAAAAATAATTATGCTTCCATTTTCTTTTGTTTCCCTCTAAGTACTAGTTGAAGACAATTGATTAAATTTGGTGTCAATTTGAGGTGGGAAGTTTACGGCCGTGTTTCCCATTCAAATTGAAAGCTGGTATTCAACCCACAAGCTCTAAAAGCCTATCCACACCAACTCAATGATGTATTGATCATGCATGCTCACATGAGTAAACACTCCACACGCATATGTATGTATGTCCACTACAGAAAACAACTTATTGATGGACTGTTTCTGTGTACTACTATGTGCAGGTTCTTTCGGATAGGAACTGTTATTCTTGCACTGCATGATGCCAGCGATGTATTCCTTGAAGCAGCTAAAATTTTCAAGTACTCAGGAAAAGAGCTAGGAGCCAGTGCATGCTTTGGTTTATTTGCCATATCATGGCTCATGCTAAGACTTATCTACTTTCCATTTTGGGTTATCAGGTCATCGAGGTGGGGTTCCAAATCATTTTTACTTTAGTTCTCACAATTTCGGATCGTTTTCTTCCTTATGATCCTTTTCTGGTTGCCGTTCCTTAGCTACTATCTCTGTCAAGTACTGAACCTGTCAAAGACGCCCCATGCAACAATGTACTATATCTTCAACACCATGTTAATGACCCTGCTTGTTTTCCACATCTACTGGTGGGTTCTCATATGTTCTATGATAACAAGGCAGCTGAATAATAGAGGAAAAGTTGGGGAAGATATACGATCAGGTGTGCCTTCTTATATCTTGAGATATACGTAACAGTTTATGTGCCTGGTAACAGATACTTTAATTGCTTTTGATCCCCCAAAGTTCCGTCTCACTAGTCATAATAGACTAATAGTACATACTAAACGAAATGCTTAACAAATGTCCTGGAAACTATGTCAAGAAATTAGATGGAGAAATCATTCCATTTAGTTTGGGTTAGTGATAGTTGCTCAGCTTTTTCATAAAACCTTCCCAGTGAATTTTCTTCTCACGAACTCGGTCGCAAGTTGGGCATTAAAGGCTCAAGAAGAGAAGCTTTTGCTATGTGCTCCTCGCTCGGTCATTATATTTCCTGCATAAGAAATCTTTTCTCAACTCTTCATATTTATGCCTAATTATTTTGTGATTTTGTCATGGTAAAACTTTTGTAACATAAATAACCTTTCAAGCCAATATTGCATCACTATCTCATGCTTTATCTCTCAACAGACACTGAAGATGATGACTAGGTTGTGGAGACACTGAAGATGATGACTAGGTTGTGGAGATCGCGTTCTTCAAGACCTTTTGAGGATATCGGTTTGTTACGATGCAGGTTTCTTTATCCAAGATTCGAATCAGTGGAATAGATAAAATATCTTGCAGAATTTTCCTAACTTGTATTCTCCATTGTTGTAATAGACTAGTAGACTAAGGTAGGAGCTTCTTGCATTAAACAAGAAAAAGAAAAAAAAATAAACTTGTACAATTTTTCTTGATGCATCATTAGCTTTCCATAAAAAGGAATGAAAATTTTAACCTTATCATTTCTCTTCTGTGGTATTGATAATGTAATTCCAGGCAATAGTATTCTTTTTTATAGTATAATTTATGTTTTTTGTAGTGCTAGCTCAGTTTAATATTTTCAACACTCTCGTTGGTTTCTTGCTTACAATATTCACATTATTCAAATAATAAAAGCACAAATTTGGATATGTTAATTATAATTATGTGACATTACTATATATATATATCATCCAATGTGCACATAATTAGGCATTTGTTTCTCCACAACTAACCATAGAAACAAGTAAAACTGTAAAATCTTGAGATGGAGAGAGACATATAAACTACATCTTGTGATCTTCCTACACATTCCAATATTACAACCCCCAATTATAAACTTCAAGCTTCCCTTACAAAGCATCTCGAGCTGCTATCCTGCAAGCAATTGCATCCGACACTGAAGATATCACCAGCTCCGGCGCCGGTATTTTGTAATGCTGCTATGAAAGAAAGCAAAACATTAACCACTATGGACAACAATACAACGTTCTTAAACAACCTTTTTTCTTTGTCTTTTTTAATTATGTTTTTTAGAGTTATGGGAGATGAGATGATGACAAAACCTTCAGTATCTGGGCTTGGTCAGCTCGTGTTTCCAATTCCTCCAATTCTATTTCTTTCCCATTTACATGTCCATTTATGGCTGTCATCTGACAAAACAGTTGACAATTTTCAGTGGCTCTTTTAGACCAAAAAAATGCATCGCATTGAAACGAGACATCAGCAACAGATTGCAATGTATCTACCTCATCAGGTGAAGCATCAAAACGTGCTGCAAGGATGTAAGTTGTGCTATCTGATATCCCACACCTCTTCAAGGACTCTGATATCTGGTACAAGAAAGGTTCATATAACTCAAGCAGAATGTAAAAGAAATAACAAAAATCATCAGAACATTTGTCTTTTCCTTACATGTTTAGAGCCCGAGTAATTATATACGAGCTCCGAGTGAAGAGTGCGGGTTGTCAGCGACTCTCGTGATTTCGCCACGAGGGTCTTGTACGCAGCAGCAAGAACAGGGAAAACATCCGGTATCTGTTCCAATTGGGAAATCAGGAACGCCCACAGGTGCAAAAAAAGGGGTACGAATAACAATGGTAAGACTATTTGTACTTACAAGTGAAGCATTGAGAAATGCTACTTCTGGTTCCAAAGTCCCTGCTTGCATCAACTCCAGAAGCTCTCTGCCAGAAAAAAGAACCAATTTTTATCATTACTAGTTTTGAACAGGTACCATCTGCACGTGTTATAACCTGCTTCGTAGTAGGTAGTAACAGATAGACAAACCCTCGTACCTTGAATACAATATCCATATATATATCATCGGAGTTTCACAAACCTTTGCAAGCAATAACTAAATTCAAGTAAGACTAGATTTATATCTGAGACTAGGTCAAGGTACGAATATCCGCATAAACAACCCACAGAATCATAGTATCATCTCGATGAGAGCTACGAACTAACCACGAAACTAATACAACAGCAAAATGTTAACTTTCGCTCCACAAAAGTTTCAACAGCCAAAATAGGATCTCTTTTATAAACAACTAACCGGATAATTGAGTATTATCTCTAGAAAGAAATAAAAAGCAACAAAATGAAGAAATTGCAGTCTGCAATGAAGAGAACTTAGAAGAAACAACACGAAAAGAATTAAACAGTACTTGGAATTGGTAACTTCGACGAAGAGTGCGAGGGAGAGACGGGTACCGCCAATTTCAAATGTCTTCATTTCTGCGAAATTTGGGAACTTCTGTGCTAGGGTTTTAGTTTAGAGATGGAACAAAGTACTGTAGAGGAGATATAACAAAAAAAAAATGGAGGAAAAAACACAAGAAAAAAAAATATGAAACGCGCCAGGTAGGGGTCGAACCTACGACTTTCTGCTTAGGAAACAGACGCTCTATCCACTGAGCTACAGGCGCTTCTTGTTAAATTCATTCACATAGTTATATTTTATACCTTAAAACCCCTAAAATTTTGTTCTTCCAAGCGTTCCTCATTTGGTAAATCTAAAAGTTTAAATATTTAGGAGCATTAAATTTTTATATTTAAAATCAGAATAGGTTAAAAAGAAAATGGGGATTTTGGGGGTTAGTTACCTGAAATAAAAACAATAATGTTAACGAGAACAAATAGTAAAATGTACGAATGAAAGTATATATAGCATAAATTAATGTAAAAATCATAACATTTGTGTATATTTAGAAGCTCAACTTTTAGCTCATCTTAATCAAACTATGTAACTATTCACTAATTACAAATCCAAGAATTAGCTGTGTGGAATTTAAATGTATGTGAGTTTCAGTTATACATTGGAACTAAATTACAATCCGTTTTAAAAATGCAATTCCTTGTTTTGAATAACATGATATATTTATATAATAAAAAAAGGCACATGAGATGAAGGAAATATTAACAATTGAACTATGTCCTGAAAATCACATGAAGAACTAAAAGAAGATAAGTTTAAAAAAGCCCAAGGCTGTGTTATGTTCAGTTAATGGGAAACCAAAAGAGAGTAAGAGACACAAACCTAAATTTCCCTCCACTTTTCATGATAATTTCTTGTCCATTTTTTGCCTTGTACTTTGATTTTAGCATTCTAAATATGGAGAATCACTATAATTTGACTAATCCTAAATTAGTGGAATATTAATTAAAGTGTTAACCATGTGAGGTTCACTTGTGGTCACTCATGGAAATAGAATCTTTTTCACTATATAAAATATGAAAAAGAAAAAGAGATTGATGTTAGTAAAGATTATCTACATAAAAGCAAAATCATTTTGCCACTTTTTTTCCCATTTTACCAATTCCTCTTTCATTTTATTTAGATTAGTATTTTTTAACTATTTATTTTTATTTTTTTCTCATATTATCAATAATTAATTTTATTTAATTTCATAATAAAATTATATTTATTATTTTATTAATTTATATATTTTATGAAATAAATTTGTTTGCTCTTTTTATTATATTTACATTATTATCTTTTGACTTCATATTTTTATTTTCTCTTTTATTAATATTATCAGTAATGAATTTTTTTAATTTTATTATAAAATCAAATTTCTTATTTTATTAATTTACATATTTTATGAAATTATATATAATTAATATTTTTATTATATTTACCTTATTGTCTTTTCACTTCTCATTTTTATTTTTCTTAAATTATGACATTAAAAATGAATAAATTCAAATATAATATCTATATTTCTTAATTTTTCTTTTATTCAAATTATCAATAATTAATTTTTTTAAATTTCATTTAAAGTTTTATTTATTATTTTATAATTAATGAAAAATATGTATATTTTCAGTTTATTTATTTTATTGTCTTTTCATTTTTTGATTTTATTTTATCTTAAACTATAACACAATAAATGAATAAAAAATATTCAAATATAGTTATATTTATTATTTTTTAATTTTTTTTTTCATATCATCAATAATTAATTTTCTTTAATTTCATTTATAAAATTATATTCATTATTTTATTATTTTGATTATAAATATATAATTTATTATCATTAAATATAAGTTATTATTATATATAGTTAATTAGAAATAATACAAATTAATAAATTCATTAAAGAGATAATAATTAGGTAGTGGAGAGTGGGGAAATGAATAGTCTCAATAAATCATTAAATAAATTTGTATTAAATAAACCATTATAAACTTAATAAAATGTAAATAAGAAATATATTTCACATATGTGCAAAAAAAAAACAAATTAAATATTTTGAAGTCGAATTGCAACTTAAAAAAATTAGAAAATACACACCCTAAATTAATTAGGTAATCTTCAAATCGAATAATATGTAATAAGCAATTTTTTATGTTTTTGTTACATTAAAAAGAGAAACTAATACTCATTTCGTTTTTTTAAAAAGATACATCTTTTGCAAATTTATTACCTTCCACATAAACATCCACTTTCTATTTTTGGATATGGTTTAACGATTAATAATATTTTTTGTGGGTCTCAATCTCCATTATCATTCAAATCAATTATATTTTAACATTTAATAACACATTTTTGTGGGTCATAACACACTATCATTTAAATTAACTATATTTTAATACTTAATAACATTTTTTTGTGAATCTCAGTTTTAATACCACTCAATTCAACTATATTTTGTTAAAATTTGTATCACATCAAAGATTCAAATGGTATATGTTTCTATAAAACGGATGGACTATATAATAACCTATTTATAATCTTTAAAAATATAATATGTAGGCTTAATACTTATCATATATAATATGATAACTTTTATTTGGATTGTTTGATTTTATTAAACATTATTAAAATTATTTATATTTTAAAATGATGAAATTATATACTACAAAAAATAATTTCCCGTGCAGTTGCACGGGTAAAAATACTAGTGAATACTAAAGATAAACTAAAACGGAATCTATATTAATTAACCCAATACTTATTGATAACTGTCTTTTTGTTTAAATTTTCCCACCAGTCATGCAACAAATTAAATGGCTTCTGCAGATGTCCAAAGGTTGTCACCACTTAATGAATGAATGTAATTAAATTGTGTAGTTTATTAGAAAAAATCCTAGCTAGGAGCAAGTGTAATTATGAAATATAATGAACCAGAAACTTCACATGGATTTACCATGTGCTAAAAGAATATATAAGGCTGAATAATATTGTGGATGGATGAATAATGATGTTAATTTCATTGAATATTAGGGTAGAGTGAGTCCTCCCAAATAAATAGTAAATAGTTCTTATTGTTAATATTGGTCACAAAAAAATGCATACAGCTGTTGGGAAGTAGAAACTAGAATATGACAAGTTGGATCTTTCATCTATTGTTTTTTGTAACTAAAATGGCTGATAATAATGTTTGATTATTGATAACCAGAAATTTCCTTGAAGTAACTAGTAAACTAGTAAAGATCATTGGATCTCATCTCTCCAAATCAGACAGCTATAATCCAGTTCAACAACCAAATAATCTAGCTAACATAATCTTATCAACCTTTATATCTTAGGCATGTACATATATATATATAGATATATATTAAAACCTACAATATGTGCGCTGCAAGTCTATGACAAAATTATTTTTAAGTGTGGGAATCACAACTCTTTTATTTGTGTAGCCTTTATCTTTTTATCTAGTTCTTAGCCTAATAATCCAATGTTTCCTTCAAGAGTAAGATGTATACCTGCTTTTACTAGTGACTAGTGAGAACATAAAAAAAGAGAGATACTTAAAATATTAGAATAGATCTATGAACATTATTATATGGCTATCACGTTTCAAGCTCAAGAAGGAGACCATTTTGTCTTCAACAAGCAATACCATAAAGGGACACCCACATTTATAAAAACATGCAAATTTTATCTATATAAAGAGGATTGTAAGTTATAACACAAGAGTTAGTAAAGCAAGAAAATAAATTTGAGCACTACTGCCTCATTCAGCCTCTAGGTCTTGAGCTTGCTTGCTTGCTCTTGCTCTATTCTTCAATGGAATGCTTAAACATGTCTAGCAACGATCAAAATCAAGCCTTCTTCAATACCATCTCCGGTCCAAGAATCTCATTTTCAAATGATTTTCTTGAACCTCAAGTTCCCATGAAGGTGGACAAGAGCTACAGAGAAGCTCCCGTGTCCTCAGATTTCGAGTTTTCTGTCCCCACCTACTCTATGATCTCTGCAGATGAAGTTTTCTTCAATGGAAAAATGCTGCCATTGAAAGAAAACTTCACAAAAGCCACAACTCTCAGAGACGAGCTCCGTGCTGGTGACGATGATTACGATGGTGCTTTGTCGTCTCCGAGGCAGGTGAAAGGCGTGAGACGGTGGAAGGAGATGTTCGGGCTGAAGAGATCATCATCACACAGTAACAATGTGGCTAAGAAGGGTGGAAAGAGCCTTGATTCTTTGGCAAGAATAGATGAAATGAATGCCTTGTAAAATATGTCCATTTTTGGTGTGCTGTGTGTGAACACAAGTTAGAAAATCTTGATGTAGAGTTGATCCCAATTCTGTAATCTAACAATATTAATCCCATGTTTCTTGCTGGTCCAAATTTTAGGTTTTACATACTTCAAAAGGTTATTTTTTACATCAACATGTAAGATGCAAGAACATGAAATACTAGAAAGGGACTAAAGGTTTTCGGCTTACATACAATACACGTACGGAGCGCTTTTTTCACCATGGAGCAGAAGCAACCTCACTGAAAACATGCCCGAGCTCGTCGTTATTCGCTGCGAGACGATCAATTTCGGAAACAAGGCTCTTTATCCGCATCCTGGCATCCGAAAGCTTCATAATTAGGCTTTGCACTTCCCCTTCGGCTTCAGCTCTTTCAGTTCTCTTCAGTTCAATCTTTGCTTGGATTTGGCTATCAAGAGTGAGTAGCTTTTCTATCCGAGCATGTAGAAACCCTACCACCATACCTAAATCCTCGAAAGCTTTCAGGGTTCGACCCCAGCTCTGGAGATGATCAGTGCCGGTGCTCGGCTTGGCTGCTCTGACAGCATCGGCTATGTTAATTGTTTCGGATATCACCCCAGCAGCAAGCTTCGTGTTGAGGCCCTGCAAAAGATTTTCATGCAGGAACATGCTTTGGCTGCGACAGAGCTTGTAATACTTCTTTCTGAGATGCAAAGGTATCTCAGAATCAATGATTAAGCCATCAACGTGGATATTGAAATCCTCAAAGCATTTCACATATTTGAAACTAAGAACAGATTCTGAAAATCTGATGACATCCCTTGTTTCTGAACTAGAATCATCACTGTCTGCTCTAGGTTGAGCTAATCCTCTTGCATCTTCATTTTGATCATTATCAGCAGGAACAATCTCCACACATTCATCACTCACTGTGTCTGTAATCAACACGTCTTCTTCTGCTATACATCACAGATCATTTGCAATGAGAACATGCAAATGAAGCAAGTAAGACTTAAGGTGGAATTAGATCACCTTTAATAATTGGCTCTGCATCAAAATTTGGATTTTCAAGACTTGTTGCTCCATCAACTTCTGTGAGGCTTCTTGCTCTCACAATGTGTACCTTGAGAAAAGCAAAAGAGAAACTGTAATTCGACAATCAATGGTCCGTTTTTCTCAAATAAAAAGTGATCAAGACTTTGCAAGCATACTCATAACATCAAATGGAAATGCAGAAGAGATAATGATCTGAAGTAACATTTAGCTTAACAGAACTACCTTAAACTTGAAGGGATCAATCAGTTGAAACACTAAGACATCTTCAGCAAGTAAGTTATGTGCAATCGAGAAGCCTCTCCATCCTCCACTCAGGCCGTTTTTATTGGCCAAGTACATGGTGTTGTATTTGTCATCATTTTCATCTACCAGTACTATTGTCTCATCATGTTCTGGTAGATGTGCATCACAAAATTTCTTCGGCAAGCCCTGAAATTTTGATGAGGATATATTTATTGCAAAGGTTATTGCCTTATCTATGGAGCATGTAACAACTAACAAATTCAACTTACCAGCCAGAATCCACCAGAAACATGAGATTTGAGCATTAGCTTTACAAAGCTAGGGAATCGGAGTGGCAGATTTGCTTGAATCTCTTCCGCTCGTTTCATACTGGAGCTCGACGCACGAACACTACTACTATCATCATTAGTGGGACTCTCTTTGGGTGAATGGCTAAGAAAATGAAGAAAAAAATATATTCAAAAAATAGGGAGACGGTCTTTGTAAGAATTTTTAGCAGCATACACTTACAGTGGAATAGGTGTCTTTGTAATAGTAGATTCTTCCTGCTCAAGTATTTAAACATATGTCTGATTAGCTAACATCACCAAAACACTAATGAAGCAACACAATGAATCAGAGCAAACACTATTAAATTACATATAAGTGAATGAAGAATCTTAAACAACACTGTTCTTGAAATAGTTTAGCACAAACAATACTTTTAACATCACTTAGTACTAGAAATATTCTCACATTCTTGTCTGTACGGTCAAGGTCCATTAGCCTCTTCACCACCAGACTCCTTTTCTTCTCCCATGTACTCCTCTGCTTATCCTATTTTAACAATAAAAGGTCAAAAATTTTAAAAAACCCTCAAAACCCATTTCTTTTTATAATGACAATATAAGTTCAAAACATGAAATGATCATTGATTTCAACACAACAGATAGAGAGTGAGTGACCTTAGCCTTCTCCAACGTCGAACCCCTCCGCTTAACTTGCTGCATAACATGTCCACAAACATAAATAGCCAGAAGTTTCAAACCCAGTCACAAATATAGATTCAAAATCCAAATGTCCAATAATCAGCAACTTAATATAGAGAGAGAGTGACCTTGTAAGGAAGTGTTCCTCTAGAATCATGCAAGGGAGAGACAGTCATCATTGTGTGCTTTCTTTGGTATTTTGAAACATTCAGACAGAGCTGGGGTTGACTGTAGAAACGGTTTGCAAGAGAGCAGTTGAGGTAATGGAGAGAGAAAGAGAAATATGGTAAGGTAATTTGAATTTGTGAAAATATTGAGACAAATACATGCATCTTCTTCTACCTACTTATAGACCTGTTCTCCAGTAGTAGGCTTAAATCATTACAGTAACCTCAGTGAATGTCCACTTCTTTTAATTTCATCACTCCACATGTCAACTATATTAAAATTTGGTTTTAGTGTTTATTTGAGTTTTGCCAAATCAATTAATTGTCTTCCTATTTCATTATAAGGGAATTCACTTCCAAATTTATTTATATTTAACATTTTATTAGTGAAAAGTTTTCTTTTGGAGAAAAATAAAATGCTTTAACTCAATTTTGGAGCTTGTGTGATTTCCCTTTTAAGAAATTGTGAGGATTTGGAGCTTTGTGAATAGAAGCTGGGCTGACCTTTAAATCCTATATTCGGCCCAAACCCGTAATATTTTCTGGTATTTTGTTTAATATATTTATAAATTGTTTTAGGTAGGTGGATTATTTCACTCACCACCATAATTAGATTAAGAGATCCAAACATTATTACAATACAATATACATTAGATCAGACTATATTTTTTAAAACGTATCGAATCAAATTAAATAACAATTTCTAACTGTATGCAAAAATATATTAGAAAATCTCGAGTGATTTTATCATAACCTTGAAAGGTTACGAATAGAGCCGGCAAAAGTGACTGCGAGGTCCAACTTAACTCTGAGCGGACGGACTTTTTCCTGGACAATTCCGAAGTTCAATTTATTTAAAATAAAAAATAAAATTTATTGACAATTTGTATTCATAACTGTAAAATAATACTATACAATTAACACATTTAAATGTTAATAAAATTCTGAATAGATAATTAAAAAATATAAAACATAAACGTGCAAGATCATAATTTAAATTATATAACAATTGCTAAAAAATACTCCCTCTGTCCCACCTCACTTGTCCTAAATGTTTTTCGATCGCATACCAATACTCATTTTATTATCTTCTTAATTACCTCTTTCACCTACTTCTTTCACCCACTTTTTTCTTCTTTCATATACTTTATTACTATTAACTCATTTTACTACACCTTAATCTATACCTCTTTAGGAAATGAGACAAGTAATGGGGGACACCTTAATATGGTAAGTGAGACAAGTGAGGTGGGACGAGGGAGTAATGTTTTATGTTATATTATTGGACGGACTTTTTATCCCAAAAATTTCTAACTTTTTAGCCAAAAGTCTATCAAATCCAATGCTATTTTGGACGGGATTTTTAAGCTCTCTTTTTTTCGGGCCTCCTTCTTCAAGCCCAAACCTCGAACTTTTAGACGGGGCTATGAGTTTGGGCTGGCTCGTAGTTACAAAACAACCGATGTATTGGCTTGGCAACTTAACTCATGATTAGATTGAGTTTCACATTTCTCACTAATTAGATTAGATTAGGTGTTAACAAATTTATGTAATGATTCAAAAGGACGAAATGTATACTTTTTTCCGGTACATCCAATTTCCAATTCCTCTTTTTTTTGCCAGAATAAGTTTTTTCGGGGATTTAACTAATTATCACCCAACATTTTGATTTTTTTATAATTTATATTTATATCATAACACATGCGTATTTATCAAGTAGGTCATAACGTTTTAAATGAATTAATGAGTGTGCGCCATGATTTATTTTCGACATTTTTTTGTCTCATTAGCAAATCGGAAATGCCTCCAATTCAGTTAAAAATTAAATAAAGTATGAAAAACAAAATTTACTTATTAAAATAATTTAGGGCCATTGATAGAATTTCACAGTAAATAAGTAAATAATGTTCTTTGTTAAACAGCTTTTTAACGGGAAAATAGTTAATTAAGCTTCGACATAGATATAGATAAATTTGGTTGAAAGGTTAAGGAAACATTCGGTAAGAAGGGCAGGGGCAAAATTGAGAATGTAATCGGACGGCAGCGATGAGGCGGTTTACACTGACACGTGGGCCCACAAAGATGCCATTACGAGGAAGGACAAAGTTGACTTTTTACACTGCTTCTCACAATTTTGCACCCACATTGTCACACGGTAGCAATGTAGCGTGTGATAATATTAATATTGCATCTACGTATGAGTTGTAAATAAAATTATAGTCAATTTCGTGCACATACACAAGTCTATTTTTACAAACAAATATATTTTGTTTAGTTGTAGGTAACTCAATAGATGCAAATTTGAATCTGATGGTGGTGATAACGATATAAGAATTGGGTTTGGGAGTAGATTAATTGCAGGTAGCTGAGAGTTGAAGATAAATAATGAATGAAAATGCAGTACCCGTATAAATTATAATAAAGGGTCCACCACACTTAATTAATCATACAGAAGCAGACAAATAGGATAACACGTTTTGATTCACTCCTTCATTCATGAGTATTCCTTTTCTCTAATAAATAAATATAAATAATTAGGAGTGAATCAAAACGTGTTGTGTTATCCTCATCATCCTCCTCCTCATCAGCTCTACCCATGTTTTGAGTCACTCTTGATCGTGGAGCTGAGTTTTGATTTATCAATTTAAAAAATTAAATTTTGCTATAATTTAAATTGATAGTATAGACTTTTGTATAAATATTCATAAAAATATTTATAATTTTATAAGTATAAAATAAATACATAAAAAGAAAATTATAAGTGGTGAAGCCCTCCTTGACCGACCGACCGACCGGCTGTAGATCCGCCACTGCTCAAGAATGGTTGAGAAAAGAAGCCAAAACTCGGATCATGGCGACAGCCTTAGCGCTGTTGGGGTTGATCAAATTGAACACGTGATTCTCTCCTTCAACCTCCACCACCTTCACTTCCCCCTTCCACCCGCTCCGCCCTAACGCCGCCGCATAATACCTTCCCCTGAACCTCAACACGTCCTTCCCGGCCACGTACACCAGGACCCGCCCACATCCCACCCTCCCCAGACCCGGATCCCTTTCCGGGTTCACCAACGGATCGTCCAGACCCTGCCTGCTATTCGGGTTGGCGTAGAGCCACAGCTTCTGCATCTGCGTTTCTGCGTACGCATCTCCCGATTCGTTCCCGATCGCCTTCTTCCCCAGGAAGTAGGGGCAGTTGAGGAACATTCCCTTCACTTTGATTCCGGGACCCGGGTTCTGCAGCCCGACCCGGACGGCCATGCGCTCCGCGATGTTGGCGCCGGAACTGTCTCCGCCCAGGTAAACATTCTCCAAGTTGGCGTAGCTGTTGAGCCACGGCTCGGCGCCTTTGCCGCCGCGGTGAGAGAAAGCCCATTTCAGTGCGAGCCACGAGTCTTCATAGGCAGTGGGGAGGAGGTGCTCGGGGGCTAATCTGTAATTAACCGACACCGCGACTACCTGAGCTCTGTCGACGAGCGAGGTAAGGTGGTGGTGGTAGGTGGGGGAGAAGGCGGACTCGGTGAAGAAGCCGCCGCCGTGGAAGTAGATCAGGAGGGGGAGTTTGGAGGCGGCGTTTCTGGGTAGGTAGAGCCTGGCGGCAAGGTTGAGGTGCGGCGCGAATTTGACGTCCTTGGAGCGGACGGCGGTGGCGGGATCAGTGGACGGCGGGGCGAAATCTTGGCCGATGAATCTTTGGATGGTGCCGTTCTTGTAGACTCTGATGAAGGGATAGATGTCGTAGAGAATGGAGTCGTCGGAGTCAGAGGGAAGTATTTGAGAGAATGAATCAAGAGTGAAGAATGCGAGGAGGAGGAAGATGATGAGGGAGAAACACTTGCGAGGCAGCATGGTTTTTAGAGAGAGAGAGTGTGTGAGTGTGAGGACGGAGCTGTGTTGATAAATGATAAATGATAATGAAATGAATGTGTACTGTGTATAGTGATGGCACTGATGGGTAGACGTCTAGACGAGACCAGGACATCCTTGAATTGAATTGTGGGAACTACTTACCTACAGTAACGTTTTTCTGGTTTTCGCCAGTCATGCTTGAAAACGCTATTTGCACACTCCAGCTTTCTCCTCCTCCACAATTCTATTCCCACTCTATAATTCCTACTACTTCTACGTGATACCCACCTATTCTAAATTGTATTTCGGATTTTTTTTTTCTTAATTTAATTTTATATGGTAGTTCTATTTCCTAGGAGTCATACATTTATTATGTAGGTTAATGAATTTTAATCCGTGATATTTAATTTAAGATAATTAAATGATATAAGATTATATTATTAATAGATGGTCGTGGTATTTTTAATATTTGTTCAATTATTTTGATAAAGTCCACGTACGCGTGCGTCGCCGCTACCACCCGCCTCAGCCGAGGCCACATGCTGCGTGCCCAAGCCTTGGGTCTTGGAGATTAATTTGTTGGATAAATCTCACACACATCTGTCGCGCCAGTAAGTCTTTAGATCTTGACAATTGATTTTTGGGTTGTTCTTGGGTTTGGGCTTGGGGCTTGGATTTTGGCTGACACAAAAGTTGTTTCATCTTCGGTGACTTTGCGCCATCTATTTTTTCTAGTTTTGTTATTCTTTTGTGATAGTTCAATTACATATTATTTATGTTTGTAATCTCACTTGTGTACTAGCTTTTCCTACATACGTATATTATAACTTATTCTTTATTCGCAGCAGACATATGACTTAATGTTATATTGCATTGTCCTATCAACCGTATACATGTTAAGTTGTGTATACCCGAAATAGGAGAGTAGCCTTTAGGTAAAGACCCAAGTTCCGAGATATCAAGTAAAAAATTTGTATCACACTATTTACTATAATAAATGACTATTAATTGTTCTTAGTTTATCTTACAAATCTGATGACGATTATCTCTTTTAAAGAAATGACGTAAAGTATTAAGTACATCAATAATTTTTAAGAATAATTATAAAATTGATTTATTAATTTGATATTAGCAATATTTTTTTATAAATACCAAACGTGTAAGCAATGTTTTGTGTGTTTTAGAAATAAAAAGAAAATGAATAGCCTAATTTTGCTTGGTTAGACTTAGATTTAGTGTTTGATGAGTAAATGGAGGCTGATAGAGCAGTGCTTATCATATTAATGCCATAACAAATGACAAAAGATTAATCAACTCAACTTGCAAGGGTTAGTTAATGATATTCTTAGTTAGAAAGTTTAAACTTTCTCCAAGGTTATATATAGACAAATTGCAACTGATAAACTAGCTTTGTGTTGGTTTCAATTAAAAATAATAACATTAATAAAATCAGATCTTGTGATTACGTGGTCCCAAACTAACACCAACTAATCTGTATTTATGTATTTTTGGATGGAGACTGCTTTATGTTTAATTCCAATGAAGATGGATATCCTATAGTTGGTAATATTTATACATAATTTAATCATTCTTATCATTAAAAACTAATACTCTTGTCCTTTTAGCTACTTTTATTTAGCTTCCGATTATTTTGCTTCAATCATTGAAATTTGAAGGTGGGATTTACTTTGTGTGGTTTGTTTTGATTATTCGTCCTCATTTCACGTTTAGGCATATGTTTATTTTATTTTTTTTGGAAAATTAAACATTATAAATTGCCATAATTTTGTATATTTATTTATTTTAAAAAACAGTTAAATTATTTTGGATTCGAGAGATTATTTGGACTGCACCTAGAATATCCATGAAATGATATGGCCGTAGTTACGGGCTAACAAAATTTACTGAATTTGAAATAATAAATCGACTTAAATTGAAATATTAAATTTGATTTAGTTATTATATTTTTAGGAACATTTTGATTTTGATTTAATTAAAATATAACAGAAAATGTTCAAAATCAACTTATTTTATAGTACATTTTTTATTAAATAAAAATATTTTATTTTAGTTAAATTACTTTTATTTTTTTAGTTGTATTTTAATCAAATGTGATATTCTGTTTATTTTATTTTTTATTTAACGCTTAATTTTGTATTCAAACTGTAAAATTATAAGTTTTGTTATACAATCTTATTTGTTTTTGAAATTTGAAAATTATTGAAGATTTGAAATATGAAAATTATTGAAGATATATGGATGATTTTGTGATGTTAGTATTGTAAAATATAATATAAATTTCAAACTTGTAATATTTAAACCTTTTTAGTACATGAAAATTAGTGAAATTAGTTACACAATAAAACATTCAAATAAATCAAAATAAATATTATAATTTTAATTATTTTGGTTCGATTTATTTATTTAATTATTGGTTTGATTTGTTATTTTATTCAATTCAAAATTTTTAATGTTTAATTTGATCAGATTTTGTGCGACACTCTCACTCAGTTCTTATATACTCCTTCTATCTTATTATTATTGTCTTCCTTTGACTAAAATTATACTCTTTGAGTCTCACTAAATTTGAAACACTTCTTTTACTGGGACGTCCAACTTGGTACATTCAAAAAATAGTAAAAATTATCACTTTTACACTATTTTATACACTCTTTTTAATAACTAAAAAAATATACTATCATGTTTAATGGAACGAAGAGAATAAATACTTTATTGACTATTGTAATCAAGAAGTGGGACAGAAAGAACACTAAACCAACCAATGATTTATTATGTTTATTTATATATAAACGCAATTGAAGTTGAAGAAAATCAATTTAGAAATTAGAACACACACAACAATAAAAAGGATAAAGTACAATAAAATGTTGATATTTCAAAAGGAGCAGCTATTATCTGCACGCAATTCTAATGACTATGTCTGAATAGAAATGAGACCCACGCCAATGACCGAGCGATCAATATCCATGGACGGTCTAGATTTGACGGCGCTATTTAATGCAATTTTTATGCCCTTTATATTCTTCAATTTAATTCACCTCCTATCCATCTACTGCATTTCATAATATGCATACGACGAATATTATTACTAGAACTAATACGATATTAACATAATAAATAATTGATAAAAACATTTTAGAATGCAACATGAACTATTACTATTGTTATACAGTAAAGTAGCGTCTATTTTGCATAACAACATTGGGTAATAAAATTAAGCTAAACTAATTTTATATTTAATTTGATAGATAATAATGAATTATTTGAATTTGAAGTAATTTAATAATCATATTTCTCGAATACTCAATGTTCTATTTCATTAATCTAACTTATTATTCGAAATGAATGCAACCTAACAACCCTAATATTGAAAATTTCATTTCCATATAAGTTGGCTAAATAGATTTAGTAACGTCATCTGATTTTCTGGCACACTTTTGAAGTATAATGACATCGGATATTGTGATTTATTGAAATAAAAATTTTCCTAATAAATAACGATTTATTATACATGCAACTAAAAAGGAATTATGATTATAAAAACGAGTTAGCATATTGTGAATGGGCAATTACCATGTTTAATGAATATTAATCCTTCATACACCATAAGGTAAATATATATTATTTCCAAAAAAATAAGAATATTCATTGATAGTTACTGTGTGTGTGTGTTTTTTTTTTAAATGAAAGTGAACTAAGATAAGAATATAATTAAAAAAATAAAAAAGGAAAAGAGTCTTCCTATCTGTATTAGAAGATGAAGTGCAGTTTGAATCGAAGCTAGATCCCTAATTTTTCTCCTTATTTTCTCCTCGACCAATCTTCACAGAGATCTCGCTCTCCAGATTCAGCAAGCGCTACTCCTGCCAAGAAGAGAGAAGGAACTGACAGGATGAGTGGTGGAGATTCAAATCAGCAACAGCAACAGCAGCAGCGCCAGCAGATGCAGCATCAGCAGTGGGTGGCGATGCAGCAGTACCACCAGTGGTGGATGGCGGTGCAGTACCCGGCCATGGCTATGCAGCAGCAGCAGATGATGTACAACCAGCATTACTTGCCGTACCAGCACCAGTACCACCAACCCAAGCACCATCTGCCCAAGCACCGCAATCAGATTCAGACTTCCTCTGAGGATAACAAGACTGTCTGGATTGGGGATCTCCAGCAGTGGATGGATGAGGATTATCTCCACTCATGCTTTTCTCAAACCGGGGAGGTATTTATTCATTTGTTTCCCACGCTTCTAGATTCTTTCTTGGTTGATGCTGTTGGGGTTTTATTGATTGATTCTTGTTTTATCAATAGGGATTTGAAAAAGGCTAACTTTGTTGCTGCGTTGTAGTCAAGTTATTTGGTATTGTTTTAGATCTTGTTTGCGTGTGTCTTAATGTAAAATCATTCTTAGTGATTTACTGCTAAGGAAAACTTATGTAAAATTCTTAGCTATTTAAAGAACTTAATTTTAAGGATTACATTTATATGAATTAAGTACAATTTACAAGTTGAGGTTCTTGGGTTTTTAAAATTTATGGAACCGTCTTTATTTATCATCTGATACTGCTAAGACAAACTATATGATATATTTGAAAACCTTATTAGCAGAGAGAATCTGTCTGGAACTTCGCTTACTAGCTAAATGACATGGTACGAGGGGTGTGACTGTTCGTATGATATTTACTGCTGAGTGCTGATAGATTTTACTACTCAAAGGGATATGCGGCTGCAGTTGAGAATTGATCCGTTAAATTTTCTACATACCCAATTCTTAGACTATCACCATAAAGTCCTTTTCTTTTGTATATTAGTATTGAGATGAGATTTTTCATTCCATAGCTTAACATGTGCTTCTAAACACTTGATAGCCATGATAAGTAGAAGTAAGCTAATAGGCAGTCTTTCTTTCGTTTGAGCCCATCTAATACTTATTCTCTCTGCCCTTTTCTCTTGCCTGGGGATGGGGTAAGATAAGATGTTTTGAAGGTTAAGAAGTTTTGATTTGATCAAGAAATCAGTCTCACATTGACAAGGCACCTGAAATCTGTTTCCTCTAGATATATGCTATCAGTTATTGTCACTTTGATGCTCGTTATTGGTATATTTTATTTTATGTATTTGATCATCGAAACATGCAGGTATTTTCTGTAAAGATAATTCGCAATAGGCAGACTGGTCAATCAGATAGATATGGGTTCATTGAGTTCAACTCTCATGATGCGGCAGATAATGCTTTACAGAGCTACAATGGTACCATGATGCCCAATGCAGATCAACCTTTTCGCTTGAACTGGGCTGCCTTTAGCACTGGCGATAGGCGTCCTGAAGCTGGTTCTGATTTGTCTATATTTGTTGGAGATTTAGCTGCGGATGTTACTGATGAACTGTTACATGATACCTTTGCTAGTAAATATCCATCTGTCAAAGATGCAAAAGTTGTGGTTGATTTAAATACTGGGCGTTCAAAAGGTTATGGCTTTGTCAGGTTCAATGATGAAAATGAGAAGTCTAGAGCGGTGACCGAAATGAATGGTGTTAATTGCTCTAGTAGGCCCATGCGAATTGGTGTAGCTACCCCCAAGAAATATTCATCACAGCAACATTATCATTCTCAAGGTAAAATACCGCTGCTACTGTTATATTATTCTGAAATTGGGCCATGAACATCCCACATAACTTTTTGTTCCCTTGATGGTCTTCACATCAATAAAGTTTAATGTTTCCCAAGTCCTTCCCCCCTAGTGTCTGGTTTATTTCAATAAATAATTTGTTGCTAAAGTCTTCTTTTGTTTTTTTTATTTTGTTACGATCCTCAGTCCATGTAAGTTTTAAAGTCAATGTAAAGCATGTTAATAACTTAGAATTTTAAATTTGTATCTTAATCATTCTGGTTTCTTGCACTTTATTCTCACATATAAGTGTAGATGATTAAGGTAAGTGTGGAAATTTGTCAATTTCCATCATCTAATTCTATTACTTTTTACGGCATCAACGCTTCTCTCAAAATTTAGTCTTCTCTCTCTTTGTATCCTTGTTTTGTATTTAAACTGTGAAGTTGTTTTCTTATATTTATAATTTCCGTGTCAGTTTTTATTTATTCTTATACTGCGCTTACATAAGATTCCTGACTTGTTTTTTCTGGGCTGGTTGATATCCTTCAATGCTGATGTACGTTTAGGCCAGTCGGAAACTGAGTCATCCAGCACGACTGTGAGTCCAACTCCAATATTGCTAGTTATTTCCAATTTTTATCTTAATTAACACAATATACATTTGTCTGTTTAGATTTTTGTTGGAGGGCTCGACTCTGAAGTCAATGATGATATTCTCAGAGAGGCTTTCATCCCATTTGGTGAGGTTGTCTCTGTGAAAATACCAGCTGGAAGGGGATGTGGTTTTGTACAATTTGCAAAAAGGTAACATTGTTGTGTGGTTTATGATTGGGACTGCGACGTTTAATATTCTTTTATTTGTTTCCTTGGATGTTTTAAAATATAATTCCCCTTTCCATCTTAGTTCTTGAAAACCACTTGTTGAATAGTAAACTAAAAACCACTATGATCTCCTGCTTGTGCAGCTGTATAGTTTTAAAATTTTCTTGAAAATGGAGAAGTACTTGTATAAATGAAATAAAAGTGTACAATATTTATTGATTGTCTCTGCCGCCAATCAGATGCTGTTTTAGGGAGAAAATGTGTTTCTTAAGAGAAACCTGCTAGATAATTATGCATTATTTTTTTTACCTAAACAATAAAAGCAGAGTAATCAGCAAGTGACCCATTTAAGCTTCCATTTCAACAGAAGCAATGCCGAGGATGCAATTCACAGATTAAATGGATCTGTTATTGGCAAGCAGAAGGTCCGTCTTTCTTGGGGACGGAGTCTAAACAACAAGCAGGTTAATCCAAATTTCAAATTTACACATACAAGTTTTTTCAGCATCACACTTATTTACTGTGTTACAGATGGTATGTATGTTGGGTTTACAGTTTTAAACGTGACTGATTGTATCTGTATACTAATATCACATTATTATGCTTTCGTTTATGAATATGTATAAAGGGGTTGGCGTAATATATTTAATGGTGGTTTTTGTTTGCTTGTTTGTTTTGGCAGCCAAGAGGGGAGTGGAATGGGGGTTCGTACCAAAGGCAAGGTTACAATGGATACAGTCATGGTAGTCCCGTGTATTGGGTGGCTTCTTCGAACGGTCGCAGGAGCCGCGAGCAGTCTGTGAGCTAAACAACATTCCTGTAAGAGTGTAACAAATTTAAATTAATGATTGAGAGGAGTCTTTTGTTTGGATTGGTGTGGTTTACATTTGTTTGGATTGGATTATGGGATTCAAAATTTTGGTGTTGAAGAGAAGAGAGGTTGGTGGAATTGGTTCTAGTCTTGCTAATTACTCAATTCTTTGTAGGTCTGAGTCTGAGTGACTGTTAAATTTTGCTGGATTATATAATTGTTATATTATGAGATGATAATTGGCTATATCTGTGCTTCTTTCTACTCATGATTGGTTAGGTTAGGTCTACCTCTACTTGCTTATTTTATCTTTTAATTATTTCATGCATGGTTTTGATTTACTGAATGAAAACCTCTTCTTTTTGCTTAGGATTGCGTGTTAATCTTATATATGTATTCTTGATCATAGAAGTGAAAGTAATTTCCTTTTTATTAGTAGGAGAGGAGAGTATGTGGTAAAAGTGATGATTTATAAAATTTTATTAGAAATTTAATATTTATTTACGAGACACGTCACATAGTTTATAAGCGTATTAACTCTGGCCGCCATGGGTGGGTGAGTATCTTCTAAGTTATACTACTATATTAGTGAAATATATAAATTGGTTGTGAAAAATGATACTATTAGTTACATTATGATATAGTTAAGGCTCAATTAGCATATGATTTTCATTAATACTTAGTTGTTGTTATTATTATTATTATTATTATAATGCTTCATATATAACTTGTAAATAATTAATTACTAGAATAAGAGAGAAATGAAGCCTTATTAATTGGTCAAACAATCCGGCTCAAATTAAGGAAACTAACTCCGGCAATTTATAGTGCATGTTTGTTAATTACTACCTTAATTAACAAAGTCAAAATTTACTAATTAAACAAAACTAAAATGATGAAATATACTGCATTGGCTAGGTTCATAGCCAATGTAATTTAAATTAGAAATCTAATAATTTGCATTGACTAATTCACCCTTACATAACCCCAACATATTTAAAACCTCTCTATAGTCTATACTCATATATATCCTCCTAAATTAAATGCAAATTAAATAAAAGGACAAAGCTGGGAATATAAAATTAAATAGCAGAAATCACACTATATATAGCTAGCAGACTTCAACTTCTTCAGCCATGTGCTTTATAATATTGCCAACAATCTTTTAATAATTATTAAAATTAATTTATAAAGAAAGTCTAGCAAGTCAATTTATCAATGAATAAAAGTACTCCATTATATTAATCTGCATATACTGATAGATTAACGATACAAACAAACACAACAACAAAAAGGGAAAATAAACGAGTTATAACATTCAAGTGATCTTCTCTTACAAATTTTGTGACATATATCTCATCTCATCTCATGTAATGTAACAACACTGGTAACAGAAGATCCCAACAGCAAAAGCAATACTAATAAACACTAAATTAAACACACACATATAGTAAAAGTTTTATATATTTTAAATTATATATTACTCTTCTCACTTTTATTTTCTCTCTCGTTAAATAATATTACTAAAAATAAAATGTAGGAAGCTAGGCATGATGATTGTTGGGCGGTTGCAGAAGATGCATGAGATTAATAGAACCATCGAATCAAGGGCCATACTGCAAATCTCATGAGGCCATCTTTGCAGTGGATGCCGTCGTGCTCGCCGCATGCGAAATAGTAGGGCTGCCACCTCTTCAACACGAACTCGAAGCCGTCGCCGCCTCCGGCACTCACCTCTCCGATCTTGCGCCCTCTTTTCAGATCACAGTTTTGGAAACTCCAGAAATCGGGAAGCAGGTAAACACTGTGAGGGAATGTCGTGTTGCTTGGTGGATCGTACTTGAACACTGCATGCATGCATGCATTCTTTCACACTTGATCATGAATATCGCATTCAATTATATATATATGCACACATTGTATTTGTAATATTACCTAAGGCATCATTCAAGAAGAAGGGGGCAGTTTTGATGGCCCAGTCAGTGTAGTTGAACCCAAATCGCCACTTTTGTGATCCACCGACGACGATTTTGTTTGTTGGTGTCTGTGTAGCATTTGGGTGGCGGTAGCCCCAGAAATGAGCTCCGCTGTGGTTCCAATTTCCGGCTGCGGTGCTCCACTCCTTGTTTGCTGCAGCACTGTCCAACATCGATGCGGCTAAAGCTGCAACAAGAAGAAGATAAAGGGTTGCTTTGCATTTCAAGGCCATTTTTTTCTCGAAATGATTAGTGGTGGTGATGAATGTTGTTTTGTAGGAAATAAAGATAGAATGTTGGTGTTTGATGGTGTTGGAAGGAACAAGTTTAGGGTTTATATATAGGGAGAGGGGTTAGTTTGGTGGCTACATTGTAAGTTCCAGTGGAAGTTGTGATTTTAATGCTTGGGTCTGGTGTAGAAAGAATTTAACTCGTTGGTTTGGTAAAGTGGCATTATAAAACTTATTATACTATTGAGTTGTGAAAAGGGTTTACTAGGTCGTCTCTATCTTATTGAGTTATTTCACTGATTCACCGATCTATTAATATTTAATTTCAACATGGCTATATTTTACACGAAAATTAAAAAATATTTAATAATTATATGTTACACGATAATTAATAAACATTACATATGTTAATTTTGATCCAAAAAATATGAGTCGTTATTATCAGCACGGACGGATGGAGTATTATCTCATGAAGGACATGTATTAATGCAATCAATGCATATGTATACATCTAGCTTTCATTGGATTTGGGTAATATATATTTCGTCGATTATAATATACTACATGATGACATGATAGTCATTTTGAATTATCTCTATAATGGAAGGGTACCCAATTCGTGTTACGCACACCCTATGTGTTTATGCTATCAAACATGACTTACAAACTATTATACAGTGTTTAGTTAATTTGATCTCCTTATATTAATTAAAAAGTTTTATAGATTAAAAAATTCAAACCAAAAATACAACGAAGATAATATAAGCGATTGAAAATTTAGTAACAAAAAAATCGTTATGTATATTAAATTAATATCTAATGAGTGTATACTTTGTTTCTAGAGCCTAATTAATTTATTAGTAGTAAAAATGATGATGGTTATATTCCTTAAAGGAATTGCGTTTAAAATGTTGACAATAGAAGTCAAAAAAGATCAACAGGTCAGGAAGTAAACTCAGGCGTGTCCACCATTTTCAATAGTAATTATCTCGAAAGCTCTAAAGTCAAAACCCATTGTGCAAATTTCAACTAAAGAAGTTAATGAAATTGAGGAAATTGATTATTTAGAATATGCAATTTCATTATCATATGCTTGATTCACTGACACTGCCATGACCTATATTTTACGTCACTATATTATAATATTTTATATCTATCGTCACTTGTTTCCTTTTTTGTCTTAAATCAATGTGTTTAACCTTAAAAAGTACACTAATTGATCCATGAAGACAAAGGCACTTCAAGTTGTACGCCAAAGTTTTAAATTGAAAATGAAAAGGCACAGTACAAAAAAGTTCCATGTCTACAATTTTAAGCTAGTACTAGCACGAAAGCTTTAATTGTTTTTTGAAATAAAGTTGCAGATTGCAACAATACAACAAAAACAAAAACAGCTGTACTGTCTTTAGGAATGGTCCAGGCATATATGGCTTAGCACTGAGGTATCTACCAAAAAGGGGTATGTATGTATGGTCTTGTGTCAAGTCTCTCATCTTCACTACCTATTAAAACTCACACAAATAAAAGAAGAAAGATAATTAGACATGAAAGAAATTAATTTAGTTGAAAAAAATGAAGGGAATGTCAGGAAGAACAAAGTGATGAAACTTACCAATACCTACAGTAAGCTACCAGAATCTTCTGCAAAGGAGTAGATCTTTCATAACAAGTTCATAACCTTAAAACCCCTTCAGGTGACTCGAGAACAACAAAAAGGCCTGAACCGATTACCCTAAGTAGCCGAAGAAAAGCAATCTATTCAGTTAGCACATCGGTCATGGAATTCTTCATAAGATAGTGTTGCAAGGTCTTAAAGAGGGCAGACAGTTCTTTCTTACTCTATAGCTACGGGAACATTTTGGAGTAGGCTTTCCTCTCCAGTTCACGTCTATTAGCAATCTATTATTCCAGTAAAAAAGGGAGAGCAGATATTTAGCAGGCTGCAGGAGTATTTGGTAATATATGAATCATAAAAAAATCTTAAGAACGTGTCATCACCTTCTTCTTTGCAGCGGCAAACTCCTTTTTTATTGCTCCTATAGCAGAAGCAGTAAAGACTCAGCTAGATGGTCTTAGAAAGGTAGAAAGGCCATAAACATGCAAACATAAACACATGTGCACTTGTGTGTGTGAGAGAGAGAGATCAGTGACTACTCTAACCATCATTTGGTTCCAATTCCAATGCCTTCTTAAAGCTTTCGACTGCAGCATCTATATCATGGAGAGCCAAGTGTGCCTGGTCAATTTGGGGAACAAAATTATCAGTGTCATAAATGACGAGAAGCAACAACAATGGTATGCTGCAATGCCCAACAGGGGAATCACTGATAAAAGCTAGGGAAAGTAGTAAATGAATGTGCACCAGAAAAGCAAGGAAACAGAAGTCAGGGGCTGTCATTGTCGCATTGTTCAATACAACTGCCAGATTCCACATGCTTGAAATTGGGTTTTAAGTGAATTGCCTAACATCTCATAAGTAAGTGAAAACTATCATTTATTAAAATCAATGTTCAACAAATGAGGCAGTACCCGCTGGAATAAACTGATCTAATTCAAACAGCCTGGATTCTGGAAAGAGTCCTTCCATCGGGTACGCAAAAGGAGAGTCATCAATGTTACAAGTATGAAAATGCAAGCCATGTTTATGCGCATGTCACAATAAACTTGTTCTCAAGACTTTTCTCTCCAAAGTCCAAAACATATATTCTTATGCATAATAGCACAAGTTATATTAGAACCAGTAATTAAATTAAGTTATTTCTTTTACAGCATAGAGCAGAACATTAACCAAAAAACTAACAGGGTCCTATGCTGTATTGATCTTTGTCATCCAGCTGGTATATAATCTTGGGTAAATTTCAGTCTCCAGCACTCAAAATGCGAGAACTCTAAGTCCAAATACATTTGTAATTGAACTGCAGAGTGTCTCAGTCAAGTTCAATAATACAGGATTCATTTAGTATGATACAGCCAATACATCAAAAGACAAAAATGAAGCAAAGATATCTCAATGCTTCAAGCAAATTTACATTCTAAGAAATATGGCAAATACCAACCTGGCCCTGCCGGAATAATGCCTTGGCATTGTTTCCGCCATCACGCATTGCAAAATCTGTGTCCAGAAGTGCACCCTTCAAGTCTCCGAGTTTCAGTTTACATGCCTACAAAAAGACAACTGTATTTAGTAAGGAGCAAGCAATAGAGAACATTTCTCAAGTATACTACAGCACATACGTATGTGAGACTTGAAATTAATCAAAGAACACTATTAATATATGGGTAATGTAACTAATGACTTCAGTTGCAAGTTAGCATTTGAGATCTGCAACAGTAAAATCCACAATTAAATCCACTCCAGGCAGAAACGGAAGACATTTAATTTGAACTGGAGGACTGGCAATCGAAAAGGAACTCACAGAACTATTGGTGAATATCTGCGCCTTCATCTTTCTCAATGATAGACTCTTGTCTGCTTCAAAAAATACATGCAAGAATGAAATCACCCGTAGGCTGAGGAAAAGTATAAAATGACAATATTTCCATTAAATGGACAAGACAAGAAGATATTCTGACCACCTTCATCGATGCCTTCCTTTTCCCAGCACACATCCAAATAACGGAGAGCCTTGCGGTACTTCCGAAGAGCCATCTTGTAATCTTGCTTCTGCAAAAACCAAACATCTACAACTTATCAATATGGTTCAGAATTAAAACAGGGGAAAATGCATTTGCATAGGCGCAATAAAGAGAGAAGGCAACGTATTTGAATCAATTACTGATTCAGTCTACTTTATCACCTTAAAATGCTCATTTCCATATCCTTTTATTGCTTCCACAGCTGTTAACCACCAAGACAGATCACTAGTATTATCATCAAGATCCGTAGGCCAGTCAGGATACAAATCACCATCATTGAAGAAATTTGCTGTCCCATCATCAGCTCCTTCTGGAATTTCTCCACAATCAGAAATAACAACATCAATTGTGGGACAATCATTTTCACCCATGGTGACATGCTCAGCAGAACGAACTACCCCCATGCCTTTGATAACCTTCCCAAACACAACGTGCTTTCCATCCAGATGCGAGGTCCGAGTTGTGGTAATGAAAAACTGGGAACCATTAGTATTGGGCCCAGAATTGGCCATGGACAGCATACCCTTCCTTTCATGTTTTAGTTCAAAATTTTCATCTTCAAACTTCAGCCCGTAAATGGATTCCCCTCCAGTTCCATCACCAGCAGAAATATCACCACCTTGTACCATAAAACTTTTAATGATACGATGAAAACGGGATCCCTAAAATGAACGCAAAACTATCATAAGAAGCTATGACAGAAAAAGCAATTGCCTAAATACGATAAAAAAAAAAATTCTCGTGAAACGGAAAAATAAAATCAGAAACACGCAGTTTCTGCTGCACGGATGGTATACCTATATAAAACTAATTAAACTCGATACAAAATAACCGAAGCAATGTCCTACAGAAACTCTAAAGTACAAATTCATATCAAACCCTCAACGAAACATTGATTGGCCAATCGTATCTACCGGAGACCAAAATATTTCCCAAAACAACACATCCAAATAGTGAATTACACAATGCTTTTACTTAAAAAAGACTAACTTTTTAAACGCGGCTTCTGATCAAGCAAGTCAAAAACAAAAACCATCAAAAAATGAAAAAAGCAGAGGACAAGTAGGAGAAAAGCAAGTAACCTTGTAATGTAGAGGAACACCGGTGTTGGGGCCGATGCCTTTCTCTCCAGTACAAAGAGCCCTGAAATTCTCAGCGGTTTTGGGGACTACATCATTGTAAAGTTCGATAACGATCCTCCCTTCGAGCTCGTCTCCAATGGTAATGTCCAGAAAACAGCGAGGCCTACCACCCATGGATGTTGTTTTGCCTGAATGTATGTACGTATAGATAGAGAGAGCTATATATGTATAGGCGACCTAAGGAGAGTGAGTCTTCTCTCTCTTGAAGAAGAAAAGAATAAGAAGAAAATAAAAACCCTAATAATAAGTCCCGCTTTTATATATATTTCGAACTCTTCTAGTTACTTTTTTTTATTTTTAATTTGATTTGATTAATTTAAATTAAATAGCTACACACTATTATTTTGGATATTAATCTCAATTTATAATTTCATCCTAAATTACAAATGTGTGTGAGAGAGATATGATACCAATAAGAAATATTTCATTAGTCCTCGGTTGATGATAAGGTATTATTTGATTGAATATTCAAAGAGTTATACACAGACATGTATTAATACATTTTGAGAGTTTACGTTGGAGAAAGAAAATGGTTTTCAAAAATTAAAAGTGGGAGCCGGATAAGATAATTGGCGAAATCAAATATAGGTTGTGGAGTTGGTGCAAAACTATAAGTGGAGATTGAAAGGCGTTAGTTTTAATTGGTGGATAATTTTTTCGTTTTGTTTCTGAAACATTCTGATACCTTGTATTTTTCTCTTTCGTTCATTCATTGATAAATTATTTTTCACTGACCGAGAAAAAATTAGATTCATTTTTGTTCCATTTAATCAGACACATTTCTTTATCTAACAAATTTTAAAGCACAAAACTTTCTCCTTATAAATTATTATAATTAAATATCGATATACGTTTCAAAAATAATTAATCTAATTAAATAGGACAAGGGAATACCATTAATTTAGTTGGGGAAATAAGTCATGCACTAGTTATGCTAATAGGATCATAATAAATCGATTATTAAGAAATACTACAGTGGGATTTATTACTCCGTATCCAACAAGAGAAAAAACAAATGTACAACTAAATTAATAGGATTAATGTCTCTAAGGTCCACCTGGGTAAACTTGTAGGCAAAAAAAACCACCATTTTTTCTCATTGTCAAGTAGGTCCATTCTAATGCACTTTTGTTCAAAAAAATCCAAATATATTAAGGGTGTTCCCTATTTTACCCTTATTAACTAATTAATTATTTTTTTAAGGGTGTGGTGACATACAGGTGGTGGCAGCGATGGCGGCCGGAGACCGGCGGCGGAATCCGGCGCCGGTCTCCGGCGACCGGCGGCGGAATCCGGCGACCGGCGGCGGTTGCCGGCGGCCAACTGCTGCGGCCGGCGGCCGGTGACCGGCGGCGGAATCCGGCGACCGGCGGTCAACTGCTGCTGCCGGCGGCGGAATCCGGCGACCGGCGGCCAACTGCTGCTGCCGGCGGCCGGTGACCGGCGGCGGAATCCGGCGACCGGCTACCAGCAGCTGCTGCCGGTGACCGGCGGCAACGGCAACGAGGCAAAGGGTGGTGGCAGAGGGAGAGAGAGAAAGAGAGAGAGAGAGATGCATAATGAACCATCAGTAGAGGTAATGAACCATCTAGCTTGATGACATGAACCATTACATCAGACATTGTTAACCATAAGAACAGAGGTAATGAACCATCTAGCTTGATGACATGAACCATTACATCAGACATAGTGAACCATCAATACAGAGGTAATGAACCATCTAGCTTGATGACATGAACCATTACATCAGACATAATGAACCATCAGCACATAAGTAACGAACCACTGCATTAAATGCACCATTGAAGAAAGCTTGCGACTAAATTCTGTGCTAAAACCATTATCACCCAATTAATGAATGGAATCTGCTTGCGTTGTTGCTTGTAATTGAGAAACCTCAAGTTGAAGGAGATTTCTATGGGATTTCTCCTCGCCTACAACAAACATATACATATTAGAGGGCAGGGGCAGATTTGCGCAATAGAGGGCAGGGGGAGATCTGCGCCGCCTCGCTGGCTAGCGGCAGCGTCGGAGGATGAGGCGCGGCGCCGCAGCGGCGAAGGCAGCAATCATGGCGTGTTGAAGAGGAGCAGATCTATCACGGTGTGGGCGGCAGCTTGAAGAGGGCAGATCTGTCGCAGCGTGGGCGGCGACGAGGCTGCGGTGGCCGGATAGCATGTCCAGCGGCGGCGGACTGGAGGAAAAGAGAAGGCGGCAGTGAATGAGATACCGAGAGAGGGTGCGGCTGAGTGAGAGAGAGAGAGGGGAGAAGAAATTTTTTGAGTGATTTGGGAGTTTCCATTCTAGAGGGTGCGGCTGAGTGAGAGAGAGAGAGGGGGAAGAAGGAGGGAGTACTTTTTTGTCCATTCACTTGTAATTTGGGCCTCTACAATAATAAATTTTTTTGATGGTTTTTTTTGCCCAACATTTGGTCATAATGGACCGGCCCGTCTTTTTCCCAAATTAATATGGTTATGGGCCTATCTGATTTCCATTCAGTACAAGACTTGAATTAAGGGTCTGAAACCAATCTTATCAAAACCTTATTGTCATCAAGTAGTAAAATAAAGATTAAAAGGAAATGTGTGTAAGTTGTGAAATAAGGAAGGCTTTAAATGCGAACCAAATAATTTGCATCATTCTGTTCTCTGTCCCACTTTATTAGTCCTATTTGATTATTTTAATACATCCAATTCAATATATATTGAGACTAATAAAGTAGAACAAAATAGTATAATAATATAATGAGACAAGATTGATGATATATATTGAGATAATGAAGTGGAACAAAGTAGTATAATAATATAATGAGACAAGATTGATGATGGGATGTCGCACTTTAAATAGTGTATGATAACATAGCAAATTATGCATACCAATTTTAACTAAAATTTCTTACCAACAAAACATAACCACCAAAGAAACAAACTTCTATAAACAAATAAATACTACTATATATAGTTAATAAAATATAAAGTTGTCTTCCCATGTACCATAAACCCTAATTCCACGCTTCAGTGGAACAATGCAAATACAAAGGGGTTCCAACAATTAAAATACCAACACCCAAAAAAAAAAAATTTGAAAAGGCATCTATCAAAATACATCATGAAGCATCCAGCAAAACAGAGGAGATCATGAGTATTCTTGCAAGAGAATAACGTAGGAGCATGCTTTTAAACCTAGTACCTAATCATCAAAACCAACGGACTAGATTTGTCCGAAAAAGAATCGAGCGGAAACGGCCACGACGGCTCCCGACAACAGTCGCAGAGCAAAGAATGTTACTTGATTCACACCATTGATCCCTACTTAAGTACAACTATGGCGACATCTGCACTAAAAAACCGACGAGTGATCAAACTTGAATGGCGAGTGGCTTCCCCCTCCCCATGGTGAAACCTCGAGTCCCATCTGGCATTCTAGGACCCTTTGCTGGGAACGAGCTCCCGAAGTGTGATGATGTGGCAGGCAGGCTGCGTGTCGCCTGTAGCTGAGGCCGTTGCTTTGCCTTCCCTCTGTTCTTAGACCAGCTCCTCTTCAGCATAGCTCCATTGTCATCGGCCTGAGTCAAATTATGCCCACATTAACATCACCTATCTTTTGTTTTATTTGCATTGACAAATGTAAGAGAGTTAGTCACCTCAGTTTCTGAGTTGCTGAGACGGGAGCTATCTTCGTGATGGTTTGGAACATCATCATCGAAACACACATCAAATTCTGACTTCCGGCACTTGAGAACAGACTTTGGCTGCAAAGTAGCATCATCACATAATAATTAACAACATAAATATTGAATAAATGGCAGTGGAGTTTCACTTTGACTTACCGAGCGCTTAAGCATTACCCTCACTCGCATGCCCTTTCTCCAGTTCCTTTCGTCGTTCAGCTTCTCAGCCTGAGTAGGTTGATGATCCAATCAGCAATAAGTTAACCAAAGATACATAAAAATGTACCGAGTAAGTATTATTGGGAAAGAACACATACTGCTTTCTCTGCTGTCTCAGGATTCTCATACTCCACCAGTGCGTGAAGCTTCAAAGAAACAAGAAAATGAAATAGATAAAGAAAGGAGCTATGAGCTGATGTTTAGTGAAACTGCAAATACTCTTACCTTATTGCTGATAACTATATCACCCTTTGAGGACCGCGAAGAATTGTGCTCCTGTGGTTGGCATATACGGATGGATTTGATACTGTGGGGAGATATTATTTAATCAGTATATTTGCGCATATGGTCTAGCACCGTAGAAAAAACAGAGAGCAAAGGAAGCAAAGGAAAAGGTTCCTACTTCCCAACCACATTGAACATTTTCTCGATTTTCTGATGGGAGTGATCATCAGGGAGATTTTCAGCTATCACAGTTCGCAGCTGCAGATTACAAGTTGTGTACATTTTAATGGAAATGTGTTGGTGATGATGATGTAAACGTAAACTCCATATCTATACCTGCAGCTCCTCTTTTTCTTTCTCGGTAAAGGGATGCTTGCGTTTCACCTTTTTCCCATCACTGCTAACAATCTACTCACCACACAACACGTTTTCATACCAAACAAACAAACAATACATGAGGAAACACAATCAAGAATGGGATACATTTTCTCATTATCATCATAGACTAACCAGTTTTGATGAGGAGCAGAGCGCCTGCGCCACCATCTGATTATTAACATTGAGGGATTTCAGTTTCTTCAGAGTAGAGACAAAATTTATTGGCACTGTTGACAAGCCAAACATGCAACACAATCAAGCTGGAATGAATCTCTAAAAACAATACCAAGCTATGAATTTTATTTCAAAATTCTCACCATAGCCTTCAGGATCCTTATTCACATGTTTCACCAGAGTTTCATTTGCTAGCATGCTCATGTCGCTAAACATGTATTCTGCCTGCCAACACAATCAATCAAATCCTCCAAATGTTACTGTTACTATTGATATAAAAGAAAAAAGAAACTCCTATTCTGTAACAATGCATGGATAGTTTGAATCATGACTAATCGCATCCAATGACACACTCGTGATTAACCACATCAAATTCTCAAATAGAGCCATGATCAACAAAACACAACACTTAGAGCGAAAGTCAGTCGAAATTCGAAACCCTAGTCCTCAGACACACACAAACCTGTTTGATGATCTTTTGCTTAAGCTCCTCAGATAGGGCGAGATCCTTATGCTGATGTTGTTGTTGCTGCTGCTGTTGCTGTTGTTGTTGCTGCGGCTGAGCAATGTGGGCGGTGGAAGCGATTTTGCCATTATTGATATTAATAGGCTTGGGCTGAACCAAAGGAACGGTGATATCCTGATCGGAGACGTAAATCCAGCTGCCCGTAGTGCCGTCGATTGACTGGAAACACGGGTAGAAGTAGCCGGAGATAGGCACTTGTGGTGGCACAGCCTGGGCAAGCGTGGGCACGAACTCCGGCGCGGCGACGTTGAATTTGAAGGAGCCGCTGCTGCTCCGCTGATTCTCGCTCTTGGATTCTTCTTTTTCTCGAGCATAGTCCTGTTCTCTCATTTGCGCCATTCTGTGTGTAACTTATTTTTTTTTTTGAAATTTTTTTTGGGGGGTTACAGTACAAGAATGAACACTTTTTAGTTAAAAAAGATGAAACAGAAAAAATGAAAAAGAAGGAAATTATTTGGATCAAAGCTGTGGCTTTGCTTCGACTTCTTCATGAGGAAAATGGGAGTGTTGGATTTGTAGGAAGCCGGGAAAGGTGGAGGTGTAGACATATTTGCTGTCTTCTCCTCGATTTTTGGAGCTCTATGTTTTAGAATGACCGATGACGAGTAGATGCTATTTCCCTCCCACATCAATGACTATTTCCCCTCTCTTCAAATATTATATACTTATATACGCGCCCATAATTAACTATATATATTTAATAATAAAAGAGTCCAATTCTCTCAGGCTCGGCCCAGTGTAATTTTTGCTAGGCCCAGGCCCAATCTCGTGTGCTGGGCAGGCCTTGGGCATGGCCCAACCTTTCTTTATATTTTTCACTCCCTATATTTTCCTATGTTATATCTAGAAATATTCACTTTAGTATTTTAAAAAGGAATTTCACTCATCATAGGTGTCATATTTGTGACCTTATAAAAAGGCATTTATACAACTAATTACTAATTCCAAAACTTTACTTTCTAAATTTCTGAAATAGAACCAGAAAAAACTAAAATATCACACTTAAAAAACAAATTCAGGGAGTATGTATATTATTTTTAGGTGAATAATAATTAAAAATTGACTATTATGCCCTTGAAAGGGTATCAATTGGGAACCAGTAATGAGTAAACATTTGGTAGAAATATGATGAACATGATAGGGGCAGGTTGGAAGTTTATTATAGCATCAGATTCTCTTTTCCAACAACAAAATGTTCAAATTTGGAATTAGCTGATTCCGAAATTTGGAATCCTATCAATTAGGGAACAAGATGGGGAAAAGGTTTTACAAAATAAACTTTAAGATATGAAAAGAATAGAACCCTTCCTGCGAATGAAAAGCTCAAATTAGATGATTCCACCTATTTTTCACAAAACAATTCACCCAACAAAAGTTATAATATTTTTTTTTTATCTATAATTTAATTTTATCTGGTACTATATATAATCATTGTTTTATAACCAATAAACATATATTTTGTAAGATGATTCTAAAAGAATCGGCATTCCAAAATCAAAAGATCGGTTCAAGATCATGATCATTTTTAACGATTATGATTCTCAACCGTGAACTGTTGTAATTAAAACTTAATCACATAAGTACCATTCCTTTTCTGGTCAAATGTAATGATTTCCTCAGGTGTTTAACACGCAAAAAAAAAAATACATCATATAAACTTTTTTTGATCATACTTCATAGTTAAAAATATACTAAATATGATCAAATAGAAGAACAAATAATTAAGCGTGACAAGCAGCCGATTTCATTATTATTTTGATTTATATATAGATTAATTAGTTAATTACTGTTTTTAGGAATACAACTAATAATTTTAAAGATTAGCATTCGCTCCCATATTCCAGGTCTACATGGATGTTTTCAAGGTCAATAGTTGGAATTAATAAATTATTTATTTTAAAGAAAGTCGTAAGAGGACAGAAGACATACATTAGGGGCTAAAGTGTCAATTTAGATCTAAATAATGATGGGCTTGTGAAGCAAAAAATGTACTCTTTCAAACTTTTTGATTCTCGAAGGTTGCCTTTATTTGCAAGACATATAGATGTGGCACACGAAATATGCGTGCTACAATTTTTTATTTTTTTATGAATTTCATTCAACAACTACAGATGAATATATGAACCCTATCAATAATTAGACAATTAAAAATGGTGGAAATAATTACACTAATACTTTCATGGGAAGTTGCCTAAAACTTAAATTTTCATGTGAAATTGCCTAAAACACAATTTACAACTGTACATGAAAAAGATATATTTATATCAAGCGGCGGCAATAAATAATAGAAACAACAAAATCTTTGTAATATATTTGATGAGATAAGTAGGAATCTTGTCGGATTATCAACCTTTTGGAAAAGTTCCAACTATGATCAAATACACATTTGGTCAAACATCATTTCAATTCTCTTATACTCAATCCATCTCATTTATTTTTATACCGACTTTTTATTTATTTTTTATACACACTTTAATCAAAACCAAAATTATAAAAAAATTTCGGTCAAAATGTATTTAAATAAATGAAAATATGAGAATAAATAGCAAAAGGAATTAAAAAGTGACCCTTATTGCTTGAAATACATAATTATTCGTTTAATGAAATAACAATAAATACATGTCAAGAATTATATTCTGTTCAAATTTAGTTCCACCAGAATCTTCAAATGTAAACATTGTTAAGAAAAGGCATAACTATGTTTTAATCTCAGACCATACACTTCAAAAGTTACTCCTGTATATACATAAACTTGTAACTAGGAAGTAGAAAATATTCTCACTTATTTTTTTTTATCAAAATTGTGAATTTTTTTAATCAAAACGGTCCATAATTAATGAGATATTGGAGGTAGTATTATTTGTTTTGCTTCTAGGTTTTGAAAGAGTGATCCTAGAATTCAACAAACATTTCGTCTTGTGGTAGACAAAAGGTTGATTTGGTGCTGGCCAATCTTTAAAACCATTCCATTTTAATGTCCAATATTAGATAGCAGATTCTTTAATTCAGTCTTTATTTCTAAGGAATATGCTAACTTAATGTACACACATAAAGGAGAACTAATATGGGATGCCTTGGAACAACAATTCACGTTTCTTATTCAAGAACTAATTTTTATACAACCAAACATGTAGAGAGTTATTATGTTGAAAGATGAAATAATTAATTTGGAGATAATTCAATGTGATAACACTGCAAAATTTCATAGAGAGATGGTTTCTTCCTATGTTATTGTACATAATAGAAGATTTTTAAGATAATAATATATCAACGCCCGCTCTGTATCTGCAAAAACTCTCTGTTTCTTTCTCTATATACATGGTTCTCTCTCTCCGATCTGTCTTCTTCCTCCTCGTCCTCCTCGTCTACAGTGACGGAAGTGCCCCTCAATATGTGAAGAGGGCCTTGAGGTGAGCTCGAATGCGAGTTGCTGGGCTTCGAGGATTCACCGCATTGCTCTTGCGCAGACCGTACAACACTTCCTCCACCGCCTTCGATATTGGTGCCGGCGGCGGCTGATGTAGGAGGAGCTCGCCGCGTGTGTAGCCGGTATTTCTGAATTGGGAATGCACAAGCAAGATTCAGCATAAATTGATTGATTGATTTTAATTAGTTAGATGAACTGAATAGTGATGAGAATATGCAAGAAAGTGCACCTGCAAATGACTCTTAACTTCGTCGTTGGTGAGGCCATCGACTTGCATAAGATCTCTTATCTGTTTAGGAGTTGCAGCTGCAAATCACACATCAAAGTCAAATCATAATTGGGGAATCAATCAGCAATTCATTCATCTAAACATAAACTAATTTGATTTTAGAGGAAAAATATGAGTTTATTCTGAAAAAAAAAAACCTTGAGCGCCTCCGAGCTGCTGCAGGGCACTAACAAAGCGGCGGTGGAGCTCCGGCGACCAGCACCGCCGTTGCTTTCTGCCTGAATGCTGTGAATCAGCCTTAAAACTCGACTGACTGTTAGTACCGCACGATGATCCCGATCTACTTGAGCTGGATTTCGAGCTGAAGCCATTAGGAAAAATATCCGCCGTTGAATTCTTTATCTCAGGGGTGCGAAGCGAGAGCGACGGCGTCACCGCCGGGAATTCGTCGCTTATCTCTTTTCCGACAGTCAATTCCAGAAAATTACCGCATCCTTTAAACGGGGAGAATGCCTTTCCCGCCGACCTAATTTTACCGCTCCGAGAAAACTCGCTCACTGCCGGCCGATCAACTGCTTCTTCCTTTCTCTGCTAAAAAAAAAGAATTTATAAAATCAAAATCTTCATTAATTAATTCGAACAAAACCGCGTGAGAGAAATTACAAACTCTCGCCGCTTGAGTTACCTTTTTACTGTTATCGGAGGAGTTCCCTAATTGCACAGAGCTCATCCAATTCATTTTCTCTCTCTTATTCACATTGTCAATTTCTGTAACGTCATCGATTTTATCTTCCTTCTCGTCTGAACTACTTTTCTTCAACGGTATGAACTCTTCCAAAACTGGTTTACAATTCGAGTTGATCTTACACCTCATCATCTCCTCCTTCATGATCGCAATTGCTGTGATTAAACTAGCCATTATCAGAAAACAAACTAAACCAAAAGAAATCAAACTATACAAATCCTTAATCTCCAAAACCTAATTCAGTTCCTCGAATTAGGCGAAACGGAGAGGAGCTCACCGTCATTGAGGAGGATCATGCAAAGAGGCAGCTCGCGCTTGAAAGCGTCGATCTTCTTCATCTCCTCTTGCAGGCGATTCACGTAATCATCGATCTTCGAAATCTTCTCCGATACGCTACTCATCATCGAAACTTCAGCGAGAAACTCAGTCGTAGATTTCGGAGTGCAATTGAAGGTGAGAGCCTGCGGGATTACCGATCCCATCCTGTTCCCAGATCTTGACGTTATTGAGCAGTATTAGAGGAAAATGCGAGTTTAGAGAGAGAAAGTAGATGGAAATAGGCGCGAGAAGATTCTGCGGAACAAGGTCGAGTTTTGACAGAGGTGGAAGTGAGAGGCTAAATATGCCCTCTTGTGACTGTGTATGGATAATTATATCACAAAATGGGGAAAAAGTCTTTTTCAATTCGTCGCATATTTTATCTTCTTCATACTAGTATAATATTTCTAGATTTAAAAATGGAACCACAACAAATTTATTGTATTTTCTTACATCACATATGTGAATAAATAGAATGATTTATTTATTTATATCTTAATAATAATAACAAAGTATTTATTTCTTCGGTTATATGGGAGATATGTCATAGTTTTATTTAGTGGGTCCTTACAAATATTTCTTTTTTCTTTTTTCAATGAAGCGCCACAAATTTAAATAACATAAATATGGAAAACTTAAGGAAATAGCAAACTCTTTACGTGCAAGAATGTGTACAAGTAATAAAACGTGCCTCGTGATATTTATGTGTGTGTTATTATACTATATATATAGGAAATAAATGAAGTGATAATTAGTCTCTAAGTAAAACAATTTGGAATAGTGTTAATTTTTTATTTTTTTGTATCATTATGGATTTTAGACAGCGAATTGTATAAACTTTGAGATGAGAAAATTGGGCAAGTGAATATAAGGCATGAAAGTCAAATAAATGAGGGATATGGTATTTTCTTGGTTCGACAGCATTAATTATTATAAGTTTGTGAATATTATTCAATTTTGGATTCCAAAGCAAGGACAATTCACATGACACAATAAATGTAACCGAACTTTTAATATCTTAGCTTGAATATCCAACTATTTCTTAAATTGTAAAATGACTACAATTGAATATATCAAATTAAATTGATGGTTAAAATATTTTTATATCGAGTCAAACTATGTATATAGAAAGTAATTTTGTGTCATGTAAGTGTTTGCCGGTGATAATAATAATTCATATAAAAATAAGAATATTTCATTTTTACTATTAAATTCCAATTATTATCTGCAAAAAATAGTAATTCCGAAATTAGATAATATAATGTTCCAACTATTAATGAATGGTAATAAATTAAATTTGAAGATAATAGATGTAATGAAACGCTTCGAAAACGATAAGGATAGAAAATGCGTAAAGGACAAGACAAGAAGAGTAAGTAGAATCTGGTGTGACATATGGCAACGGCTACATCGCACAAATAATGCGTGTGGTACAACCAATCTGCTTCTGTTCTCTTCTGTTTCTGGTGCTTAGAGATAAGGAATCTCTTCCCTATTCTCTATTCTCTAATTAAGAAAGCGATGCCATCACACTATTTTTATTCACATTCACACACATTATTCCCCTTCTCTCTTTGCTTGCTACTTCTCTACCATGGAAGTTTAGACCTTTTTCTAACTAATTTTGTTGCAAGCATTACTATTGGGATATTTAAATACTAATTATCATTACTATTGCACCAGATCTTGCATTTTCAATTATAATTTTTGATGATTTTGGCCAGGTATTTTCAATTAGAATTTTTTTTTTAAAGAGAAGAAATATTGACTAATTACTTATTATACTCCCTCCGTCCCACGAAAGTAGTCCCCTATTATATTGAAATGAGTGTAGTATTATAATCAAATGGGACTACTTTGGTGGGACGGAGGGAGTAGTATATTGGAATTGTGCGGTCAAAATTAAATCAAAACAAGATTCTTCATATCCCCACTTTGGTTTGGTGAGGTGAGAATAGTATAAATTTGAATTGCAATGAATAGTTGGAAGGCGGAGCACGTCAAAGCAAACCACGTTTTTAGCAGTCAAGAAGGGTGCATCAATCTCTTAACGAATTATTATATGCAGTAGGCGCATTCATTCAAGAATATTATTAGTAGTATTATAACTAGCGATTTATTCTCACTGAATAATGCTGCTGTAGGAGAAGTCGGAATAGAATCATTATCAAGATCCAGTATTTAATTAATATACTTTTTTCAAGAATCCAATAAATGGTATACTAGTATTGGTCTGCGTTTCACACTCTGATTGCTTTATCCCAAGAAATGAATCCGAAGATATCTGAATTTCATTTTTGGGGCCAATAAAAACATTGCAACATATTACTCTCTTTACCACTGTTGTTGATCCATTTAATCAAAAAATACTCGCAATTTTAATTAAATGAGACAAAAATGATGGGACGGAGAGAGTATTAAACAAATAGCGGTGAAATTAAAAATTACAAACATATTATTGTAGGAGTGTATGAATAGGTATGCCATTATTAAATAAAATTCCTCTTCCCCCACAAGATTCAAAGGTTGAATCATTCGGTAGGGTTGGCATGAAAATTAAATGATTTGGGATCCCAATACAACACAATTGTGTGAGTGTGAGAGACAATATATATATATGTATAGCTAGGTACTAGTAATAGATAGTTAAAAATGAATGGGGGTTTTGGAAGAGGACAGGATATATACAATCACCATCATTTCTCAAAGCATCTTTCACGTGATGACAACTTCATTGTTCATCGCATTTGTGCCTACTTCCCTTCTCATCATGGTATCTCTTATCTACTACCATCCCTCTCTCCATCTCTCTATCTCTATCTCCTAATAATAAAATAAATTGATTCCTTCACTCATGTATTTGTTGGTTTTGGTTTAGTTTCAACTTTCAAGTCCTTGCCATTTTTTTTTATTAATTTGTAACGCCCCCCTAAAGTTTATATCATTAGTTGATTGTTTTTTGGGTCACAGACCACAGTACATATATATGCTTTTTATTTGTTACTTTTTCTTAGGTGATGCATTGATTCGTTCAAATATTTCAACTCTTGTCGAGGAAGCTTGTTGGCTTTGAATTTCAAGCAATGATTCAGTGGAACTGGGGCATGCAAATGCTTCCGCGCGCCAGCTAATGGAATTTTGCTACTAAAGTGTATTAATCATTTCACACATTTAATTTTGGGTGAAAAATTATAATACCCATTTTGAAGATATACATGTCAAAATTACCCAAAACCTCAACCTACATGTCAAAAATACCCATTTGTTTTTTTAAATATATAAAAGTACATTGATTTCAACAATTCTTACACCATTTCTTACACACTCTTACACACTTTATTTAAATAATAGTTTACTTACATATTTAATAAAACATATAGGGTGAAAAATTATTATGCCCATTTTAAAATAATAGATGTTAAAAATACCCAAAACCTTAACATACATGTCAAAAATGCCCAATTTCTTTTAAAAATCCAAGTAATCTATCATAGTCAACCTTGTAATCCGTGAAAGTTAAAGAATCTCTGCAAAAGTGAGATTCTTTAACAGAATATTTTGAATTTTTTGTTCTTGGACCGCCCTTCTTCTTCTTCCCTTCTATTTTTCACATTTTCTCTTCCCCTCATTTCTCCACCTTTCCTCTTCCTGTACCGGCGGTAAGAAATCCAATTTCCTCCACATTGTTTCCTCACTCTCTTTCCCTTACTGTCTGTGATTGAAGTGTTGTAGGACCTGTGGAAGTGTGGCTGGAATTGGAGGTGATATCTTGGAACGGTGGAGGCTGCAGATCGTCGGAGAGCAATGGGGGACAGCGAGGAAGATATC
>JAPKLX010000018.1:1409743-1440865 GCA_026898415.1 Leonotis leonurus | reverse complement strand
AGAACTCACATTTCACACATAAAGTCATGGACCTCTGGTAAATGTACTATGGACCACCCACGTGTGCGCAATGCACACGTGGGCGGTCCATGGTACTTTTGCGAGAGGTCCATCCATAAATATGTTTTTAGTGGTATATAGAAGACAATTACCTGATTTATATCTTCAAATTGACCATTTGGACGGCATATACTACGAGAAATTGATGGTAATCGAGAGAAAAATACTTGTGGGAGGTCTATGTAAGTGTGTAAGAATATATTTATGAAATCATTTTAAATATGTAAGTGTGTAAGTGTGTAAGAAGTGTGTAAGAAGTGTGTAAGAATTGTTGAAATCAATGTACTTTTAAATATTTAAAAAACTAAATGGGCATTTTTGACATGTAACTTCATGTTTTGACTATTTTTTACATCCAAAATTTGAAAATGGGCATTTATACTAATTAACACTTTAATTTTCTATGAAATATTATTTTCCATAAAAAGTGTATTTATTCCACATAGTTCAAATTTTGTTAATTTGTGTCTAGCAATACTACTATGCAATAAGGAAATATTTTGTCTCTTGTGTAGTACAAGTAGAGCTCTAAGTGAACCAAACTATTCATGAATTATTCGGGGCTCGACTCGATAAAAGTTCGTTTCAAATTCGTTTATTTATTAAACGAATCGAATTCAAGTCTCGAACCGAGCTCGAATGATTTTTCGAGCCGAACTCGAGCCTAGAGGTATTCAGTTCGAAAAGTTTGCGAACATGTTCGAATATAATTTAGCGAAACTGAGTTTCAAATAGTTCACGAACTTTGTTAATTAGCTTGTTCACGAACTTAAAAAACGAGCCGAGTTTCAAATAATTCGCAAATTTTATATACGAACTAGTTCACAAACTTATCAAATTAATATAAAATATATATATACTAACAAAATAATTTAATAAACGAGCTTTTTAACGAACTCGAACTCGAATATTTAACGAACTCGAGCCAATTTCGAGCTCTGGTTCAAATTTACTATTGAATCGAATAATTAACGAACGAACTCGAACTGAACTCGAGCTTGGTTTTCAGAGCTAGAACCGAGCTCGAGCCTTTAGATTTTTAAATGAGCCGAACTCAAATCTTACAATATTCGGTTCAGTTCGGTTCGATTTCAACGACCAAAATATAGTGGTTTCCAGTAATTAATTATTCTGGCATCATTTATTAAATAAGTCACACTCTATTGGATTTTATATTTAGAATTATCATAAAAGATTACTTAATTATTAAATTTTGTAAATACAATCATTTATAGGACCACGAGGATGTTGAAATGTGGACTGTGTTTCTTATCTAGATTAGATTTCTTAGTTGGAGTACCAAGACTAGGTCCAATAGATTTAATTATTTATTTGCATATAAATATAAGTAATTTCTATTATAATTGTATCCGATCAACAACCAATTTTCGTGTGATGTGTTTATTTTAACAAGTGTATGTATATTATATAATAAAATAAAACAAAAAGAGGAGTAACATAAATAAAAAGTATATATTTGGACGGACAAGTGTAATAAAGTTTATTTTTATTTTTTAAATTAATTATATTAAAATTAAATTACGAGAACTCGAATCAAGATCGGACATTAATCACACTGCCACTAGCCAATAAAAAATAAAGTAAATCTAAAAGTCAATTTAATAATTGGATATTCGACCTCAACCTAACAATTTAATGGACAGCCCAATCCAAAATCGAGCCCATTAAGCAAGTTTTGAGTACTCTAAACACGATTAATTTAGTGGTAAGTGTAAACTGTACTTGCGAATGCTAACTATTGTATGCGATTAGAAATAAAATTAGTCCAAATTATTTGATGGTGGGTCCCGCAGAGGGAAGGGGATGATTGCCGCATAAACTCTGCTTTCAAGAAATATAGAATTATAGTATTCCATCTTCTACTTTCGGTCGTCCCAAACAGACCCCAGAAAGCCTGCTCTCTTTATGTGGGCCACCCCTCATTCTCCCCTTTATTTCCGCACTCGCCATTACTGCCTTGTTTGCCACACTACAAATTACGTAAGTCTCGATACACTTTCTGGGAAAAAGTATATTTGAACTTTATTTATCTGATTCTAGTAGGATTAGGTTTACCTTATTGGATTCGGATACTAATTGAAATATGTTTAGGGTTGTAACTAAAACAATTTAATCGAATATTGTTCAGTTGGAGTTCGACTTGTTTGAAAATTTGAATTGAATTCGAGTCCGGTGTGAGTGTTGAAAATTTAACTTGAGTTCCTTTCAATAAATAAAAATCGAATTTGAGTTTGATTTGTTTATTATTCGATTTAATAATATACTTGAACTCGAATTTAAATTCCTATTGGATTCGTTAAATATTCGAATTCGAACTCGTTTATTTAAATTATTTTATTAATATATATTTTATATTAATTTTATAAGTTTATAAACTAGTTTGTATATAAAGTTTGTAAGTGGGACTCGTTTTTAAAGTTGGCTACAGCGTGAACTATGTCACTTTCAGTTCAAAACTTTTATAAAAAATTATGAAAATTAAATAAATATCTGAAAACGAGAAATGGAAATGGATAAATCAAAGGGTTTACAAAATTAATTTGGGCTTACATCATTTTTATTCTATTTGGGTTGGGCCTGAATCGGCCATTAAAATGGGCTAGTGAATCGGGTCAATATATGTGATTCATCAAGCCCGGATCATTTACCGTCAACCTCTGCCGCAGCGGTGCCGCCGCCGCTAGTTTTGGGTCCCGCGGCACTGGGATTTCGGGTTCCATTTCCCGGCCAAATTAATTTCGAATTTCATTTCTTTGATACCGAATGAGAAGAATGGGTTAAATAAATTAATTAGGGTTTTGTTTGGATACCAGTGTTTGATTGACATACGCCTGTTGTCATGGCCAACGAGATTGCAAAGTCGAACTCTCTCTTGCCTTCTGGTACTTCTTTTTTCACCGTGCTTCTGCAAAGTTTATTCTTCTTGGTAATTGGAGTGCTTTTTGTTACTAGAACGGAAATATATGTTTCTTTTTGTTGCGATTTCTAACATAATTGTTTTTCTTGATCGCCAAGATGGGAATGCAGACAAGTTTAACATCGAGGCTGCTGAAAAGCTTGCTAATGAGGCACTGGTAAGTGGTAACTAGTAATCTTGGTCAAAGTCTTCAGCTTTTAATTAACTGTGTGTTTCGTAGGATCATCTGTTGACAATTTATGCTCATATAACTTGCTTATGCAGCGGTTGCCAATGGCAGATGCAGTGCCCATATACGATCATCTTCTGGCCACTTTCCCTACTTCGGTAAACTCCTGTTATGGGACTTGAACTTTTAGCTTATTTTCCTTTTTATCTCATATACTCTGTGTGGGTTGCTTCGTGTAGGCATGCTATATTACCCGGATTAGGAATTCTTGTTTTGTGCTGTCTGGAATGTGGTATGATGTGGTCAACTTGATATCTAGATATCAAAACCACCGGAATGTCTGCATGCTTGGCTATGTTCTGCTAAATAAGTAGATAATATTATAGTTGTTCAGCTTTGTTACAATTTACAGTATGCACTATGCACTTTAGTTGAACATGAACTATCCAAAACTAGTCAAGTTGTAGAATTACAGTTATATGTTTTGATGAGCGCAAAAACCATTGTGCTGTTTCTTTACTCTGATATTAACTTAATACGTTAGATTGAGTTTCATTTAATTGCTGATACAATGATTTTTGTGCCTATTCCTCTTAATAAGCACCACACTAAGCAGCCTTTTACATATTTAGATATGTTTCTCCCCTCCAATTGTAATTTTAGCTTCTTTATCATTGATAACTATTTATGTTCTGATTGTTCTGATTGCTTATATGATTTCCCCTTTTAGGCAAAATATTGGAAGCAATATGTTGAAGCTCTGATGGCCGGAAACAATGATGAAGCAACAAGACAAGTCTTTAGCCGTTGTCTTTTGAATTGCTTGCAAGTTCCACTTTGGTACAATTTTACAGTTCACTGAAGTCTTTTGTTTTTAAGTTTTATTGGATCAGAGGTTTTCTGTTCTGAACTGTAGGTTTCAGTGCTCATATTATATTTTCCTGCTTTGTTCATGCTGTCATTCCACCCTTTCACATGCTTTAGTTGTCTTAAAATCTCACTATGCGTCCTACATATCATTTGCAGGCGCTGCTACATCCGCTTCATAAGGAAAGTTAATGATAAGAAGGGAATAGAAGGCCAGGAAGAGACTAAGAAAGCCTTTGAATTCATGCTTAACTATATTGGTGAGTTACAAAATATAGTAGTCCTCTTGGAATGATTATATCTGTGTCCATCTCAATCTCAAATTTATGCACTCATTAAGCCTCTACCTCGGAGTGAGTATCTCCACATGTATTGCTTCTCTACTCATCTCTGTAGATGCTAAAGTAGACTCTGTTTATCTTATTTGGGTATTATGTTTATCTGAAACAAATGGAAATCTTATAACAAGCTGAGTGAAGGTTTATTCTTTATATCAATAATTTTTCTTCCTCATTCCTCTCTGAGCCTCTTCTATTTTTTTTATTGAAAATGTAACTCAGTCCCCTTTCAACTTAATTGTAATGATGAAGGTATAATTGAATCAACTACTTTAGCTCTTATGATTATGAAATATGAGTAGTTTGAATATTTGTCTAAATGTAAGAATTTCAATGTAACAGGAGCTGACATAGCATCTGGCCCTGTGTGGATGGAGTACATTGCTTATTTGAAGTCTTTGCCGGTGGGTAATATCACATGATTTCTCCCTGTTGTGGAAATCAACCTTTAACCTTTTCCTATCAACCGTCCTAATTAAAAAGCAATGAAACAGGCACAAACAACTATGGAAGAGTCGCACCGCATGACTACCATACGTAAAATATACCAGAAGGCTATTGTTATGCCTACTCATCATGTTGAACAACTTTGGAGGGACTATGAGAATTTTGAGAATTCGGTTAGCCGTGCATTGGTAAAACATGGCTCCTGGTTTCTTTCAACTGTTAGAATATAAGTTTTTCTTATCATTAAGTGCATATAGAGTTTGTGGTAACATTTTTACCTTCATAAGATGACTTATATGCTGCTAAAGACTAGATAAACATCTCTATGAGTAGAAGGTCTTCATTTTATTTTCCTTAGTGTGTTCACTGGAAATATAACCTGTAACCTGTTACCTTTTCCTTGGTAGCTTACGCTATATAATGATCTGAACAATCAGGAAGAGACTCTCAAGCTGACTATTGAAATATTTTGTAGGCGAAAGGGTTGGTGACTGAGTATCAACCAAAGTATAACAGTGCAAGGGCTGTTTATAGGGAACGTAAGAAGTATGTTGATGAAATTGACTGGAATATGCTTGCCGTTCCTCCTTCTGGTACTCCTAAGGTATTTTTTTGACCAATTCAGATGGTATCAGACCATTCTTATTTGTTTTTTTGTTTGTTGCACATTCTTCTTAATTTATGGTTTCAACTGAGAACCTGCCCTGAGAAAATCATATTTAACCACACTAGCACTGCTGTAGATATGGCATGTACACACAACAAAAGAAATGTACAATATTTTTTCTTATGAGTACTATCTGACGAAAAATATTTATTTTGGTGCAATTTATGTTTTGAGTGACTAGCCTCCACTGTTGATTCTCTGATGAAATTCAGACTGGGGACAGATGAATCTGATATAATCTTTCTTGCTTCATTCGCCAAAACAATCACGGAATCATTTCTCTTGAGTCTCTAGTGTGTAACAGTATACGATGTATTTTACAGGACGAAATGCAATGGATGGCATGGAAAAAGTTACTAAGTTTTGAGAAGTAGGTATTCTCCATCACTTATATGTTTTTTAATGAGTAAAACTACCACTGAGCACCTGTTAATACTTTATTAACAAAATAAATTACGTGGGATGTAACATTAAGGATAAATAATTTTCTTATTCATCCCAATATCATCATTGGCACAAAAACTATTCTTGTGTTGTATTGATCATTTTCATCTCCAGATTATTATTTTTGCATGCTCATTTAAAAAAAGAATGTATTTTTCAATCTTTTAGGTTTCCAGCTTCCATTTGTGGTTTCACTGTGTTTGTTTTCTTTACAAAAAATTATGCTTTTGTCCGTGAAATCCTCTACCATACTAGACTTGAAAGTCTTAGTATCTGGGTCCTTCGATTCTCTTTGTTGCTTGCTAGAAATATCTCGTTCCTGTATAGTGTCCACAAATATCTCGTTCCTGGATATTGTTATGTGGTATCTCTTAAATAAAAGTCCTCTAGAATACATAGTTAACAACTATGCCGACTTCTTTACAGAGGCAATCCGCAGAGAATTGACAATGCTTCAGCAAATAAAAGAATAACATATGCTTATGAGCAGGTACTAGAACACAGTTGTTTGAGGAACATAATGTTTTTTGCACTTTTGTTTTATCAGTTTCTTGTTTGTTGATGTTCCACATGATGCATTATACTGCTCAAAGTTTACCTTTCTAAATATCTTCATATGTTGTTGAACTGGAGCCTCATCACAATGACATTACAGAATTTTGGAATTCTATTCATGACACAATGTTGAATTGCATTATGATGAACATTATCACATTATACATGTTATAATTTAGGGTTGACTGAAAAATAATTAAGAAAGTAAAAAAAATAAATTTAATGGCACATATTGCAATTGATGCAACTTTACTAAGTTTTTGCAAGTCACTATTCAATATCCTGCCAATAAACTTAATCCATTTGGCTTCCTAATGTGCATGTCATCTCAGTTGAGTGGACTTTTCAGTTTGTATCAGTTTGCTAAAACTAGTAAGTCTGGATGAAATTGCTAAACTTAGAAGGTTTGGACTAAGACTGCAAAATTTCCGAAATTCATGATGATATATTTATTGGCGAGGACACACAAGGAATGGATCCCACTTATGCTTTTGCAATTTAAGTTCGTTGGGGGATGTATATATTTCTTGGTGAGGACACACGAGGAGTGGATCCCACTTATGCTTTTGCAAATTAAGTTCGTTGGGGGATGTATAGTCATATGTTTTAGTAGCTGGTGACTTTTTTATAAAATTTTGCTAAAGAATTCTATGCTAATCCTTCTGTTACTTTTACTTTAATTATTTGGCTGGCATGCACACATATAAGTAACATTTTTTCCATTTCCCCTGTTTTGATTTGTTTTACGTTAATTGGAAGTGCAATTGTTGAATTATTTTCTCATCCAACTTGTTTAAACAATAGTTTCCATTATCTGCATGAGCCATTATAACTTTGGCCTTAATGTTTGATTATTTATGTTTACCTTTTATTTTCTATGTATCCATCACCTGAGTTCATAAATAATGTGAATAAAGTAAATATCAAGGAAATTACTCACATGTTTGTTTTGGTCATAGTGCCTCATGTACCTATATCATTACCCCGATCTATGGTATGACTATGCCATGTGGCATGCTACAAGTGGTTCCAAAGAATCGGCAATTGAAGTTTTTCAACGCGCATTGAAGGTTCTTCCTGGTATTTATCCATCTATAAGATTATATGTTCTTAAATCATATTTTGATGTGAAGATATCAAGTTCTCAATTTATTTTTTTGGTCTCATGTCCAGTAAAGTAAAGTTTTTTTGGTATAGCTGGTCTTCTCGTTGTAAACTAAATATCTTCTCCTAACTGATCCCATCACACGTTGGGTTTTTATTCTGTATTTATCAATCAAATTAACAAATTTATTTCTTTTCTTTAGAGTCTGAGATGCTAAAGTATGCCTATGCTGAGCTAGAGGAATCTCATGGAGCAACTCAGGTTTGTTTGTGACATCAGACAGATAGTTTCCTAGAGAATCCAGATTAATCATTTTAATTTATTTAATTCCTATTTTTCATTTTGTACAGGCTGCAAAAAAAGTATATGAAAGTCTTCTTGGAGATGGCGTGAATGCAACAGCTTTATCACACATCCAGGTAGGGAATCTTCAATCTTGTTTTTCCATTACAAAGTTACTTAAATTTCAGAACAGGAAAGTCACAGTACTAGTAGCTGCTGAAGAACAATCTAATAATATCAAAACAGAAATTACAGAACTTTACTAATGGATAGACTTGCAATTTTGAAAGACAAGGATATCGTGCTAATATCTAATCCTTTTAGGTTTCTGGTTATTTTATTTTGAAGATTCTAAAATATAGCTTTTATAATTTTTGAGATTGTTGTCTCATTTCTATTTTGAAGATTCTAAAATATAGCTTTTGTGAGGAACATGTATGTAGAGAGTGGTTTAATGGCTAGTAGAAATCTAAATGGAGTTAATCAAGAAGTAACTATAATTTTGGCTTGACTTGGTACTGCAATTCATTGACCCGCTCTTTGTCACACACATAATTTTGGCTTGGGGCCCCTCTGGTATCATTTTATTGTTTAGCTCATCTAAAAATTGCAAAGAAGCATGCTGCTTGAATTTGTAAGTTGTTTATGCTCTTTTACTCTGTAGTTCATACGATTCCTAAGGAGGACTGAAGGAGTTGAAGCTGCTCGCAAGTACTTTCTGGATGCACGTAAATCTCCAAATTGCACCTATCATGTTTTCGTTGCATATGCAATGATGGCATTCTGTCAAGATAAGGATGCGAAGGTGATTTATCTTATACAGTTTTCTGGTATTCATATAGTAAATCTGGAGATAAGGCCCATTAAGGCACTATAATGTTGATGTGGTCAGTGGTGTCCCTTTGTTCCTCCTTTTCCATGATTTCAGTGGAAAACTGGAAATTTCTAATCTTGGTTAATATATAAAGAAATCATTTTAGTAGTTTTGACATTTGATATTTGTGATTGTTTGACCTTTTATGTGATATCAAAATACTTCCGTTTTTACACTTTCAAAAACCAATTTGTACGCTTTGATGAATTTGAAACATTGCTTATAGCATCTACTTAAATTTGTGTTGTACATATTAGATATTAAAGAACACATGTTATTAATAATCTTAACGAGGTTAAAACATAAATAATAATCTTATCAGGCAATTGTGTCGTGCTGTGTTTTTGGTGTAGTGCCTTATGGCTAGTATTTTGGGCATGCTAAATGTTTTGTGCCATGCTTGTCTTCGACTATATCATGCTTGACATGTTAATGGTAAGGCTGACCTGTCACCCTACCTCAGTTATGTAGATGTATCTCTTAGGAAAAAAGAACATGATGGTCTAGTTTTCGGTAAGAAAAAAGAGGAAATTACGATAAATGTTACAGGAACTGTCATGAATCCTTTCGATATTTTTTCTTAACAATTTTGTTTTTGCATAATTAAACATGGTCTACCCTTATTACGTGTTTCATGCGAATTTTTGCAGCTTGCACACAATATATTTGAAGCAGGTCTCAAACGCTTTATGCACGAACCCAGCTACATTCTTGAGTGAGTACCTATTGTAATCCTGGCCCAACACCTTTCAGTATGAATGAGTAAAAATGGTGCTAAATGCATTTCTTTTAATCTGGTATGTCTTGGAGATCCTTGGTATACTTGGATGGTTGTAACTGTAATAGCTGCGGCAACAATTCTGGTAAGGGCTGTATAGATAATTGTGGCTGTTCCAAAAGACAGTTGAGCAATTACTTTGGAACAGTGACGGAAATGATACATCCTCCACTTATTTTGCAATTGTTAGGTTCCAACTGGACATAGACCAACTTTCCATCCATTTGATCGTTTGATTACTTCTATTATACTGTCAATTCTGGAGTAGTATTGATGAACACAGCTTACATCTTACCAATCAATTTTTATTTACAATGCAGATATGCTGATTTCTTGTGCCGCTTGAATGATGATAGAAATATCCGTGCTTTATTTGAGCGTGCTTTGAGCTCACTTCCACCCGATGAATCTGTTGAGGTGCACATACTTTTACTGCTATATTTTTGCTGTTCATGCAGGTCAATGTTACTGGTTAGATACTCTTTAAGTTCTTTTAGTATCCTATCAGGTCACTTGTGAATATTAAGATCTTTGGTTGACAATCTGAACTGAGGAAAATACTTTTCTAAATATTGAGAAGCTATAAGAATCTTGGAAATACTTTAACATCTATTAGATAAATGTGGCCTGTATTGATTTTGAAGGCAATCTATGATTCTGTACTTGTTAATAATATGAGATAATATCCATGTCTTATTTTGTTTTCATTTTCTTCTTTTGCTGCATTAGTTTCACATGTTGCCTTTGAAATGATGACTTCCTGTGCAAAATGTGGGGTTGTAAATGTATCACTTTTTAAATTATAAAGCTATTTATTTACTTCGCTGTAGGTTTGGAAAAGATTCACACAATTCGAGCAAACATATGGAGATCTTACCAGCATGTTGAAGGTAGATTTGCCGATATTCATTTTTATGTGTTGTTGATTATTGGTTGTTAGTTTCACTTGATTCTAGCAGTTTGGCAGCACAAAATGCTTTGCAAATTCTCAACATAATTAACTTTAGCATTGAATCTGTTCATATTCAATTTATGTTCATTGCAATATCTTTGTCCTAGGTTGAGCAAAGGAGGAAAGAAGCTTTATGCCGAACAACTGAGAATGGAGAATCAAATTTGGAAGATACTCTGCAAGATGTCATTTCACGCTATAGTTTCATGGATCTTTGGCCTTGCTCGACTAAAGACTTGGATCATTTAGCTCGGCAAGAGGTATGTACTTCATCCTTCTAACTTTCATAATGCAGTATACTTTATATTTGTTCCACTTTATGATACTTGGTTACATTCTAATTGTCATACGGCCCTCTTCTAGTGGCTCTTTAAAAATGTCAACAGGAAGATAGAAATTCCAGTTCCTGCAAATGGACCTAGTTCTGCAGGTAAATTAATTACTTGTACTATTCTTGTGGATCATTTTACCTTTCCATTTTCACAACCTGTTGCTATTCCAAGTGCAGATCAGACCATACCAGATATTCCGCATAATTCAAATATTTATGGCAAGATTGTTTATCCAGATGTATCAAGAATGATGATTTATGGTCCAGGACAGAAACCAGGTATTTATATTTTACTTCTTGGTGGTTAAAACCATTGTTAGACACTTTAGTTTGGTGAAATGCACACAATAGTTCCCGTGAGAAGAGAGTACTGTCCTTGGTACCACACTGCAAGAATTTTTGAACTTGAATAGCATGCAAGTTATCCCTATTTGGTTATGTTTTTAGTTAAGTATCTTATTACTCCATCTATAGAAAAGCATATATTATATGGTATCTTATCTTTCCATGAGTACTGATTATCTTCTAAACATTCTTTTCCACTATTAACGAGAGACTGCCTGATATTGGTACATCTAAAAGTTGTGATGGGAAAATGAAATGATCGAGTGATAACAGTAAATTTAGGTTCAGAACTAGGGTTAATAAATATGGATTTTCTGATACATAAACATATCCATTACTTTTTTATGTTGCAAGTTTCATGATTAGTGGTGATAGTTATCACCATGGACCACAGTCAAGCAATTCTAGAAATGGAGAAATCAGATCATCTATTTTGTGTATTAATGATTCAACTTATTCTTAAGCCATTTCTCATCATACACTATTTATGATTGTGACCTATTTGTAATTATTATATTTGCTCCTTCACTCGTATCATTTGGAATAGAGACCATAGCAATATACTGATTTAAGCTGATTGATTGTTACCCTTAAAAGAGCTTTTTTTAATGAGAATATAGTTTTTGTTCTCATGGTTTTGGCAAGGTTGTATAAGCTTCATTGTTGTTAACTTTCATAAATTTAACCTTTCAGGAATTACCGTCCCCATGGTATCAGGTGTTTCCAGCATGTTGCCAAATGGCGTTAGTGGAGGAGGAGCAGCTGCAATCAATGATATGCTAAAATCCTTGCCTCCAGCATTGGCAGCCTTTGCATCAAATTTGCCAGCTGTTGAAGGTATATTTCTGAACTTCTTTTTCATATTTATTCATGCTCGTAGCTTACAAAATCCAAAACGTGGATGCAAAATAGAACAGACAGAAGTCCTTTGTGAATACAAAATATTGTTTTCCAGTTAAGCTATATTGTCTTAATCACCAATTTCCAATGCTTCGTTTTTAGGTCCATCTCCTGATGTTGATTTTGTAATATCCATATGTTTGCAAAGTAACATACCAGCAGCTAGTGGGAAACCCAGCGCACCTCAACAGTTTTCATCTGGACCTACTCCAAGTACCAGTGACCTATCTGGTTCGAGTAAATTAAAACAAACAAGAGACAGACAAACTGGAAAGAGGAAAGGAACAGAGAGTATGTCACAATTCTCTCATTTCTATTTGCTGTTCTGCTAACATATTTTATCGTTCCTATGTATTAATATAAGTGGTCCGAATGAAGATAACGTGTGATCGTGATTGGCAATGTGTTCATCTGCCTGATCTTTTGATATGTGAAAGCATTCATTGAATGTTTAAATGTTCAATGAAATTTATTGAAATGTTCTGAGTCATTGTACTATGGTTTCACAAGTAATGATGATATATAATTAAGTTCCATGTCTTGATCGAGCTATGATTGCATCTTTTTAGGGCAAGACGATAATGATACATCTACTGTTCAAAGCCACCCATTACCTAGAGATGCTTTCAAGATACGGCAAATGCAGAAAGCACTTGTTACAAATTCACGTACAGGCGGTGCTAGTTCACGTACTGGTGGTACTAGTTCACGTACTGGTGGTTCTGCATCATATGGCAGTGGATTTTCCGGCGATTTCTCTGGAAGCTCTGGTTGATGCTATCTATGTTGTTTGTAAATTATTGTTAGTAGGTTTACAGGAAAGGAACAGTAGCTTATTTGATTGAGGCATCTGTAATGTAAGATATTGTGGGTCGATTGACTGAAGAAATGAAATAGTATACCCATTGTTAGATTATTGTAAACTACTTTTACACCAATAAGCACTGAACAATTGAAATACTACTTATTATTCATTGTTATAATAGTTAAATATAGTGTTTGTTATTTTAATTTATATGCATCTTGTCTCGTGAGGAATAAAATTCGAGACTCGAAAGTCATGCTATGCGAAAAATAAGAAATGAACTTGTTTGATGTATAAATCATAATGATAATTATAGGGTAATTAAAATGAGACGAGATATTATGAGAGAGAAGATATGCAATAAAGAAAGCAAGAAATTATTCTGAATATTGCAATTTACTGACTAAAGCAATTACTGGCAGTCTGCAATGATAATAATATCAAACTTGTAGTTCATCCCAGGCTGTTGAAATAATAAGAAAAACAACTCATATATCTCATCTTTGCAAAATGTTGAAACCCAAAGGAAGATTCTTCCAAGTATTTCAGTTGATGGCCGAAGAACTAAACTGCATCCTGTACCTGATGTGTATAATTCAAGAATTAAAATCAATACTTGTCCATACGGTTTCTTCTCGAGAATCATGGGGAACAGGAGTAACAAATGTAAAACAGAAACTTCATTTTAGTTAGGTGGCATGTTTATGATGTTAAGTGCCATAGAAATTGATAGTCTTAGGATACATGAACTGCAAGATGCGTGGGTAGCAGTAGAGATAGATATTCAGATATGCTGCCAGAATTGAATAAATATCAGGATTCACGTGCATTACCTAACTAGGAATTAAGCAGCTATGAGACATTGTCTGCTTTGGGAGGGTGAGTAACAGAGTCAACGTGGTTATATTCTGATGCCTTTTGAGGCTTCCGGAGCCATAGGAACAAGAACCACAAGGTCCTCAAAATTGCTCCATTTGCCAAGTGAGGAATGAATATACGCCCCCAATATGGGTAATAAGGCCCAGGAAACTTGAGTAGTGAAAAGAATACTAGAAGAGCAATCAGATGCCACGGGACTTCTGCATACTGCAATCGCAATGAGAATCTGTATAAGTAGAGATATATTTGAAAGTGCAAATGCATCAATTGTCTTTTATTAATGATTTATGACAGTTTGTATCGAAATAGTGAGAACACCAAAAGCACAAAAGGAAGAAATAAACAGCCTAATTTTTTTAATCACTAACCATATTCTACCTACATTGTAAATTTTTTACCAAAAGCAAAATAAGAAAATATTAAGTGGTGTCTCCAACTTAAAACACCAACTATTGTTAACCTTGGAGTTGCTCACACAATGCTATAGCATTCATTGTTTCCAGCACCCCTCATAAAAAGAAGAAATCTCAACAGAAAAGAGTAAGCAACTCTACATCATCTGCAGATGTGATCACTTGATGGAGTTAATACCGTACGTATAGTCCAGCACAAAACACATTTGGACATTCTTGGACTTGCTACAAAAAAGTGATTTTCCACTCTTTCCACTCTACAGGAAAAGTCCCCTCTCAATGCAGAAGGAACTATATCCTAAAATATAAACTCATAGAAATTCACTTTCTTAGCTCCACAGACCCATCTGCAATATGTATCTTTACACTTGGTTTTCCTCACATGCATTCAACCATTTCAAAAGTCATTATTTCCAAGCAAGCCACACTAAGGCAATGATGCATCAGTTTTTCGGCATGCAGATTTCAAACTCAATGTAAATCAATCATATAAATTGGGGACAAAAGTACCTTGAGATATGATGATGATTCCAAAGCTGCACTCTGTAGCACCCCAGCTACAGCAACGCCAACTAGAAATGGAAATGGGATAAGGTGTAGCTTCCTTTCATGTGCACAGTAAGACATCTCGCTAATTGATGTAATGGAAAATACAGGTATCGCTAGGTATCTGACAACTGCTAAAACAAGGTCCAGAACAAGTTGAATGAAATGATTTAATGTCTTGTTCCAAGGGAAGGTCTTAACAGGCTGAGGAGAAATATCCCACAAACTTCTTGCCTTCTCTACAATATGACTGAATCTCAATTTCCTAGGATCACCTGGCTGATTCGCAGCCATATTCATACTGCAAGAAACTCTTGTATTATTTTGATATACTCGATTTGGTTTGAAACTCCATAAACAGCTCTGAGTTCTATGTCGTAATTGAAGGTTCTGCAGGAAAAAAAATCACTGTTTTATGAGACTGCCATGAGAATGCCAAGAATAACGCCAGAACATACAGATTAGGAATCAAAGTAAAGCAGCAGCAAAAGATTAGCTTATTCAATTAGCAGCACCAAAGTTTATGTGTCCGTGTGTGCGTTTAAACTTGAAACACATGGCAGCAGACTCAGTAACAATAAGATACAACCAAGTATTTCAGCAAGGCAATATCAACTACACAAGATCGATTTAAGAGGTCAGCATATCAGCACAATAATAAAATACAAACAAGAGAAATCTCCGAGCTCCTACCCAAGGGGTCTGACAACTGAGAAAAAGTTCTTCATCAGATATATATATCTTAAAAGTCCGACTAAAAATTCTCAAATTGCAATTTTTGGACAAACCAGAGGACTAAGAATGAATACACCAACAAGCTGCTGCTATGCTACCAATTTTTAGCTCATAAATAACTCGAAACATCATTTTATCGACATTATTTTTGCAGGAAATGGAATTAGCATACAAACATCCACCACTCCAATTCCCGTATAACTTTTGACGAAATTCTGGTACACACTAAAACTACTTGAGATTTGCCCAGAATTCCAGCAAACACATCAAAAAAATGCAAATTTACACAGGGGGAACACAGAATAAGAACCTGCAGAGAGTAAACAGCCGAAGCATTGAGCTTGAGCGCCATTTTTTCTGGGGTATAATGAGCAAAATACACAGTGCGTATCAAAGAGTTATTATCTGAAAAGTCCTAAAAACATTTTCAAGAAAGTTTTCAAAAACCGAAACTATAGAATCTGTATTTGGTCATTTCCTGGAAAATGGATTTACTTTTGAGAAGGGTTTTCTGTTAAGGGTTTCTTCCTTTTGGTTTTGGATGAGTCTCGTCTCTCTCCTCTGTTTCTGTTTCTCTTGTTCGACGATTTATTTATTTTATTTAATTAACATTTTACAATAATAAAATCAGTTCCTGTAAAATAAATTATAAAAATGTTTCTAAACTAAAAAAATATTAAGAATTAGGAAATTAAACTTACAGAAATAAATTGAAGAATCATTTCAGTTACTCTCTATATCTCATTATAACCAATCTTATGAATGTTTTTTTTTATCAAAATAAATCAATAATAATAACTGTTTTAATTAAAACTTTATAATAAGAGAGAGAGTTATTTAATGAAACTACAAAATTCTAACTGGGCGTAACTATTATTTACGGTGACGAACCACATTTCAAACAGTAAAGCTCTCATATTATATTAGGAATATTTGAAGCCAGTTTGATTATAACTCGAACTTCTATTTTTGATCATTACATTAGCTTCTTTTTTCTCCCCAAATTTAAATCATTTGCATCCAAAACCAATTTAAATTAGTTTGATTAATTTTAGCTGACGCAAAATCATGAAAAGTTGTTAGGTTAGGGGTAACAAAATGTACAAATTGGTCTGTACATAACAAGAGGGGAAGCCTTTTCCATTTTCTATCGTGCTTCACATTCAAAACACACAAATATATAATTGGATTTACAAAGTTAGGAGGTAAATTGCCCCAATTAAAATGGCTAATACCGATTGAACTACCATTCTATGGAACCATTGGTATTGAAACGAACTTCCACCGTTCTTGTGGAATTTTCACCAGAGTTCAAATTTGGTACAACCTGACCTGGAGATATTAGTGGAGAGAAGTGAGAGAGATGAGTAAACATATTGTGAAATTCTTTTATCTTCGAGCAGCCATACATACCATTGGCATCATGTGCGTGGGTGGAGATGGTTATAACTTCTGATTTCGCAGCTTCCGATAATCCTTGTTCAATTCTGGCAGCGGAGTGGAAGTCAAGTTAACTCCTCTGAGTCCAGAAATGATGATTGAAGCAGAGGCTTGAGTTCAACTTCAACATACAAAATTTGGTTAGAACCCACATTACTAGTTCCTGTAGCATATCAGTAAGTGAACCTGTGAAAGTCGTTCTGAGTATCGGTTTCCATTGCAAAAGGAAATAGACATACCTTGGGATGTATCGCGGGGCATGCTAGACCATGAAGCTGGCTGTGGTTGGTTACGGTGTAAGAATTATTCCTCGTCCAATTTATGTGTCCAAATTGGCGTCCTCAGCTCCACAGCTTCTTTGTAGGAAGTACCAACTAATCTCACACTCAAGTCTGTAAAAGAATGCATAATCAGTGTTACACTCAAGTCCTACTCCTAGACTGGATCATAAAACATATGGCATAGCTTAAGGTGTTATATAATATTCCAGAATCCATATAACAGCAATAATACCAATTAAGGCCATAGGTTTTAGACTTTGGTCGTGCCAGATAGTGCAAATTGCACTTAGATTATTGCAACATAATACAGAATAGAATTACATCCCTTTTAGAACAAAAGCGCACTATTCAAATGACCAACGTCAAAATTAAGTTGATCAGATCTTTTTATCATGCTGAGCAGGAAAGAAACTTGTTATTAAGATTGGATGTTTACCTGCTTCAACTAACATAAACACCGCAATTGTCTAGCGCGCCGTAGGCCAACCTAGAGAAACACTCAAGACACTGTCTTCAAATCCAAGCTACTTGCATCCTCTTTGCAGTCACTAATCCCCTCAAATAACATGGAAAGTGTTTGAGGATTAAGGGAGCAACCATTTGTCTCCATAACAGTGACTAGCTCAGAGCATCCTTTCACAAAGCCCCTCTTTAGTAAGCCATCAATCAAAACCTTCCAGGCCACCTCATCATAATTGTAACCACTATGAAGCAGCTTGCAGAAGGTCTCCTTGGCCTTCCCATCACTTCCCTCATTATATAATCCGCAAACAAGCAACTTATAGGACTCCAAATGCGGTAATAATTCATGCTTGAGCATGGCATCAACTAAATCTACAGCTTCCTTGTACATTTTCAAGTTGCAGCAACAATCTACTAGTTTGTTATACATGTCTTCATTAGGAGACATCCCACGTTGTTTCAAATGATCAACCAACCTCCATGCTTCTTCAAATCGTCTCTCTCTGCATAGTCCAGTAACAAGTGCATTATAAGTTTTTATGTTTGGTGCGCAGTCATATTTTTCCATATTCTCGAAGAGCTTAAGAGCAGTATCATATTCCATTACTTTCCAGACATCAGCAATATTAATGGGGCCATTCACTGACTTTAATTCTAGCTCCATTCCGTTGAGTAGCTTTTCATGACAAAGATGTTTTATTAAAACAGAATAGGTATAATCAGATGGTTCACATCCAGTAGCAACCATAGAACTGAAGGTAGAAAAGGCAAGATCAAGAAACCCTGAACGTCCGTATCCATCAATTAGTACAGTAAAAGCCATCAAATCTGGTCTGATCCCTTCTTCTTTCATTTTAGCCATCACGTTCTCAGCTTCTTTCAACATTCCTTGGTTGCAATAAGCAAGAAGGAAAGAAGTATATGTGCAGACATCCGCTTTCAATCCCAAATCAACCATATGATTCAAAAATTTGTAAGCTCTGGCAAAGTCATATTCTTTTAACATTTGCTTAATGAAGATTGAGTAAGTAATTTTCGAAGGATTCATGCCAATCTCCAGCATCTTTTCCAGGTAATATAAAGCTTCAGATAGCTTGTTAACTTTGCACAATCCATTAATCAACACATTGTAGGTGTACGAGTTAGGTTGGCAACCCTCAGTAGACATTCTTTCAAAGAGTTGCAAGGCAAAATCCACTTTCTCAGCAGCACAAAATCCACCAATTAGAGCAGTATATATAACTTCATTCGCTTTGATGCCCATCAATTTGAGGGATTCAAATATCTCCAATGCCGTTTCAACACTCCCTTTTTCACATAAAGCTACAATAATAGGACCATAGGTGTACTGATCAGGAACAACATTATTCTCTTTCATCAACCTGAGCAGGCGAAAAGCATTATCTATGTCCCCCTGCTTACATTGTCCACATACTAAAAGGTTAAACGTGATAAGATCAGGAGAAAGCTTTTGGTCCAGCATCTTATCAAGCAGTGCCATTGCTTTGTGCACTTCTTTGTTCTCACAGAGTCCAGAAATTAATTCATTGTATGTGCGCACATTTGGAATACAGTTGTTTAACTTCATCATGTCAAATATCTCGAACGCTGCGTTGACCATTCTCTTCTTGCAATACCCATTGATCAAAGCGTTATAAGTAACTACATTTGGAACCAACCTGTTATCTAACATAGTTCCTAGTAGGTTCCTCGCTTCATCAAGCATACCATCTTTACATGCACCATTAATAACTGCAGTGTAAGTATGAACATTTGGCTCACACCCTCTCTCCTTCATCTCATCAAACAAGCTTAAGGCCTCCAACCTCTTATCTGAACCACACAAAGCATCAATTAGAACCGTGTATGATCGAACATTTGGAAGACAATCATCATCCTTCATTTGCAACAAAAGCTTTTTCGCCTCATCTACCCTCCCAACATCACACAAACCGTGCATCAAATTATTGTATGAAACCTCATTTCTCCGACATCCTGTCTGTCGCATAGTTATGAACACTTTACTCGCACTATCAACATCCTTTCTCCTACAGTGTCCCAGAATGAATGATGTGAAGGTATGTACATCTGGCTCCAAACCAGCCTTAAGAATCAAACATAAAAAATACTCTGCCTGCCTTACATTACCCACTTTACAGTAAGCATTAATCATCGTATTGAAAGTATACACATTTGGCGTTACCCCATCCTCCAACATCCCCCTATAAACCGACTTCATCTCATCGATCATCACAAATCGCGCCAACGACATCAATAGCATATTGTAACTCCGAATGCTAATCCTAAACAAAAATTCACCGTCATGGCCACGATTCATCTCTCGCAAAATGCCCAATGCGAGCCTCGCTTCCTCCTCCGAGTCACACGACTTGACCATTAAAATGCGGATTTTCTCAGCATCAAACGATTTATTCTTGACCAAAAGGCGCAAAAGCGAAGCATAGGTTTGGACATTCGGCTTGAAACCGGGAGCACGTGTGAGAGTATCGAATAAAGTCAGGGCAATTTGAGGACTGAGATGTGGATGCAGAGAGAGGAAAGAGGATAAATGAGAAGGGGATATAGTCGGAATCAAATTCCTGAAAGAAGGGTGTTTCTGCCAATTAGGTTGGCGGAGGAGAGAAAACAGCTGACAGTAGAGCTCAGCTGCAGGAGGATCGAGTCGCGAAGCGGGTACGGTCGGAACGGAGAATGAGAAAGCTTTAACGAATAAGAAAATGTAGGACTGACCTGAGAATAGAAATGGATGAGCTGCGGCAGAGGAGGATCGTATCATCCTGGTTGGAAACCAGACGGCGGCTGAGGAGCGGAAGCCACCATTCATGAATGGCTGTGTATCGAATCCAAGCACAAGGATGGCGGAGGGAGGCGACTGCACTGTTAACAGAGAAAAGGGTTTTACTCTCTACCAATCTTTCTAATTTTGTTTATTTTCATTTTCATTATTATTATTTTTTTTCTTGTTTATTTTTGTTTATATTATTACTAACTTTAACTGACTTAGAAATCTATTTTATCTTACAACTTCTCTTATTAATTTTTATTTGAGTCTTCCATCCATACGATAATATGCAAAAATAAATCTAACTCTGTTTTGAATTTAAATTTATTTCTTAATTAATGTTAAAGAATTTTAACTTAACCTCGATTAAAATATAATATACCATGATTGAAATAAACAAATTATAATAGAGATTAATAAATAAAGACCACCCTTTCAATTATCATCTTAATTGAATTGAACTCTACCAAGTTTTTGCCATATTTGAGGATTCAAAATTTGTTACTAGTATGATTAGTATAATTTGTGCAATTCATACTAAAAATTAGCTAAATTTCATCTTTTACTGAGTTTGTTAATAGAATTCATTTTCCATTAATTTTTCTGGTTTTTTTCATCATCCAAAACTGTAAAAATCGTTGTTTTCTTTATCGTAATTGTTTATTAATTCTAAGGACAAGTTAAAGGACATGAGGAAATGCATGCATTGCCACCACAGCACAGCAATATCCATGCATGAGAAAAGATCTAAACAAAGGGAACATATATTCTATATCATGTTTCAATCATACATGGGTATGTATAGATTGGGTTTACATTAGGAAAACAGAGTAAGATAGTTTATTACCTAAATTACAAAAAACAGAATGCAGGTCAAGAAACATCATTACTTGTTCTTTCTAAACAAACCAGTCTATGGAAACAGAGGTATAGAAAGGAGTCCTGCATTCTCTGGGATTCCCATCATCAAGTTAAGATTTTGTAGGGCCTGACCGGATGCTCCTTTGACGAGGTTATCGATCTGCACGGCATCGCATAGTTCAGCCAAATAAGTACTAGGTTTCATCTGATCCAAAGGGAGGAGTGTCCATTGTATACTATGAGGAAAAAGTAACTTGAGAGGATATGAACTTACAACGGAGATGATTATAGCTCTTCCTGGGATTCGGTCTGGAAATACATTCATCAAGCAGTAATTGGACCCTCTAACATGTCGAGTATGAGGAACTTGACCCTTTTCCAACAACACGATAAATTCTTCTTTCTGAAAAACATAGACTCGTTTCAGTTGTACGCAGTAGACCAGTACACCAACAGATATATATCAACCAAATTGCTTAAACTTATCATCTGGCCATATTAAGATGCATCAATTCTCTTACAATCAGCCTTCTCTCAGATTTCCTTCAGCAATTTCAATTTTGTAACTGAACTAAGGAGAGTGTGAAAGAAGGATGTAACTTTAACAAAAGAAGGCTAAGAATCTTTAATGAAAAAAATGGTTTCTTCAGCACAGACTATATTGAAGGAGCATCCATGGACATTTAGGCAACATTATTAAATCGAGATTTTTCCAGAAACTAAATTTTCTACTGCCAGGGAGTAACTCCCATGTTTTCTCTCATATTTTTGCATCCTGAAATTGGTAAATCTATAGTATCAGAATTCATACAGTGAGAAAATAAACAACTATACCTCATAAAAGCTCCCTAGATGTTGACGGAGATCTTCAACCGTTGCTCCAGAGGTCATTTCCACATATATAGTTGATTGCATACCACGGCTCTGGAGAGATATTATTAGTGATTATGGATATATATACTTTATTATTACTGTCAAATTCAATTCTATAGCAGTCATACCATTGGCATCAGGTGTGGGGTAAAGCTAACAGTAACTTTTGATTTCACAGCTTCTGATAATCCTTGTTCAATCTCTGGCACTGGAGTGGAAATCACGAAATGAGAACAAGTTAACTCCTCATAGTCCAGAAATGATGATTAAAACTAGCTTTAGTCAAGATAATTTTTTTTGTTAAGAACTCTCACTAGTTGTTTCTATATTATGCCAGAAAGAGAAGGCGGTAGCCGGTAGGTCAGAGTTCGCACATAAAATGTAAAAAAGAAAAGTAGAATACTATTTCTCAGAATATCGAATTGCCAATTCTCATATAATACATGTGCCATGAGCTTTAGAGTAGGGTACACTGAATAAGACTGACCATGACGGTGTCTGGTCACACCATAAGCATGTATGCCTTCAGCTATTTCTGTGTACAAATTGGCCTCCTTAGCTCCACGACCTGTGTTAGAGTAATGCAAATCAATCTCACTCTATAAAATGCATCAATCGAGTCTTACAGCAAAAGGATATGGAGGCTTAACCTGCTCCACTAACACCAGATTTTGCGTCAATAATAATGTTTTTTACTTGGATAAGATTGGCCTGCAAACACATAAAGGAAGGACGAAAATCAGTGTTTCAGTGTGTAACAAATGCTAAAAGCGATCAGACTCTTAGTGTAGATAATACAAACTCTACCTACCATAAGAGGAACATGATCAAGAAATATAACTTAACACTACCTATGCTTTTGACTAACTATTCATCTTAGATAACATAAAGCCACATGTTAAGGTGTATGTTCAAGAGAAAAGCAAAACTGTAGCGACTCGGGCCATAGGATTTCAGGCTTTGGTAGGGTTGTTGCACATAATACATACTTATATTTACATCACTTATTTGAACAAAAACTCAACATGTAAATGACCAATGCAGAATTGAGTACATAAAGCCAACCTTTATCAATGGGACAAGAGGAAGCTGAATAGAAGTTGGATAGCAGCCAGGATTTGCAACTAGGCGTGCATTTTTTATCTCAGGTCTAGATATCTCTGTCAAGCCATATACTGCCTCTTTCTGCAATAACCAGCACAGGTAACTTAAAGAGGCCCAAGATTTTACGACCACTTCAAATCTTTTTCTTTTATATCTTAAAATTTTATTATGTTCAAAAAGAGGTCGTAGACAGGATACCTTCTTGAATTGAATGCCATTTAAACATACTTTAACACATAATACCGTGAATAGTGAATATTTAGTCATCATTCAAGACAAGAGAGATTTTAACCTGTAGTTCCTGTGCACTATGAGGCTGACCATACCATTCCTCATATTCATTAACATCACGAAGCCGAAAGTCCTACATAATCATTAAACTGTATAATGAGGACACTTGCGATAAGCCCAAATTCCCAAAAGAATTTACATCTGATGTGAAACATAGCATAGCATTCTAGAGTACCGGAAAGTGGATGAGAAAGAGAAATGAGAAACAATCAAGAATCAGGAAGTACCGCAGAAAGATCAACTATCTTCAAACTACTTGGTAGACTTTTGATGATTTCCTGTCAAAACAGGGTATACTACTTTCATATGATGCACAGCAATGACAATGGATCAACTTTACAGTATGTAGAAGTAGTATACATAAGGAGATCAAAGTACCTGAGTTGTGCCATGAGGCAAACAACAGAAGACGGCATCCACACTAGAGAAATCAGCATCCCTAACAGCAATCATATCGGGTAAATCCTACAGAATCACATTCATTTCAAAATCCCACACAACTGAAAAATAATTGAAGCTTATTCATTGAAATTAAAATGGAATCACAACATTTCCGAGTAAACTACAGAAATACACATTATACACAATACAAAAGGAAGGTGCAATTTTCATTTGGAAACACAGGTCATTCAACATACTTGCTTGACCAGATGAGGGAACACTGATGCAATGGACTGACCAGCTTTCCTATCTGCTGTCATCAGCGTTATTTGATAGTTCGGATGATTTGCCAGCAGCCTAATTATCTGCATCAAAAAGTACGCTACTCAATGTACAATTGCAAAGACTGTATTATCAACATTGTACTGCAAACAACACACTGAGAGAAATAAAATAAAAATTGTTTACAAAATAATCATATGCACATGTAAATGACTAAATGCTACCTCAGAACCAGTGTAGCCACTCGCCCCAAGCACACCAATTCTGAACTTTTCCAATTTATGAGCTTTATTTTCTTCAATCTGAAAATTTTGAGGCGTTGATGTAGCAACAGAAGCTTTAACATCGAGCTTCTTAACCGTTAAATTCCTCACTTCGTCCTACAAACATTAACTTATCAATAACCATTTTCTTCATCAATCCAGGGAAAAGGACCAAGGCCCACTCTCCTAAATGCTCAAAGATACAATTTTGGAACCGAAATCCAACCATATAGCAGGAAAAAAAGAAAGAAAAAAAAGCGTCACCCTACAGTTTTTTAAGTATGTACGGTACCTGGTACTTAATGAAGCAGCCTCGAACGCTACAGATTGAATGCAGAGAAGCCAAAGAACCCATCTTTCCACGATCCTCTTTATCGGCAAAGTAAGATGTGATAAAAGAAATAAGAAACTCAAATGAATGAGGAAATGTATGGTTTCAACTTGAAGAACTGTGGGGAGTGAAGCTCAAGATTTCCATTAATTCGTGCTTTCAAAAGTTCGGTCTAGTCGTGTAAGAGTCGCATTTTACTTCTCTGCGGCAACCTAAGAGACGGTTCTTTTAATAATTGAAATTGTGTGGAATTGTAGGGAACGCACCGTAGAGAGTATGTCGCATGTCTCCTTCCGTCCTAAGCTTGACACAATTATTTTATTTGGACACATTTCTAAAATATTAAAAGTTTTGTGTCATACTTATTGAGACACCAAATTATAGATTGTTTGTAAAAGAAAGTAGTACACTTCCGCTTACTATTTTCTTATCCATTTTATATTTTATGAAAAAAAAAACTAACACGTTTTAAATTTACGCACGCTTTAAAAACGTAATTTATAGTTAAAAAATTACAAAATTACAGGTTGCCTTTGTAAAAGAAAATACTAGTCACAAATTTTATTTTAGTTGTTTATCTGGATTATCAAGATAATCCCATAAAAACAACATGATCGACAAATAAATAAATATAATCTATAGATTCCTAAAATATCATTATATGCTACAATAAACACTAAGTGCTCTATGCTGATAATCACGTGTAAGAAATTACTTAATTACACTCTTTATATTCAATCATTTCACATTGAAAGAAAAAAAAAAGTTGCATATTATAAAATTGTTCTCTCATTGTGTTAAAAAAAATAAAATCAAATAACATGTTTAAAAAATGAAAAAGTATATTTTTAATTGACAAATATAAATTAATAATTTTTTATTAAATTCCATATCATATCAGTCGTGACTACTTAAATATATTAAGCTTAGAGCGCATGTAATATAAACATAAATTTTGTCGAAACCTAACAATGACATAATATATGTGATCCTCTTTAGACAATAATAGTAATATAAAATTTTTCCGTACTTAATTAAAATATAATAATGTGTTAAATATTCTCTCTCATTTGTCTATAAAAACTTGCAAGATGGGCATTAGATATTCATTATCTTTAACCTAAGATTTAAAGTATGATCTAATTTGCAAGACTTGATTCATAAATGGATATATGAGACAGTTTTTTTTTACTACTTGTGAATTGTGATATAGTCCCCATCTCAATAATATATTATATGTATAACTAGCTAGAATTAGAAATGTCCCTTTCACATTTCCAATAAAACAATGCAAACACATGTCTGCATGTCAAATAATCTTATCCGACCCATCATGCATGTCCAATCAAATAATATATACATTAAACAGCTTTTAATTAAAAGCCTTCTGTATTCTAAATCCCAACCTTTTTCATCGATTAATTAATTAAATTCGTTTCCAAGAGTTATTTTTCATAAAGGATATATATATATATATATATACATGGTATAATTAATTTGAAGTGTGCAGCCAACTTGTTCGGCTGCGGAATTTACATGGTTATGAATGTGAGTACAATATATTATTGGTTTATTACCATCATAAGATGCTAAAAAAGGAAGAAAAAAAAAGAACAAATTTCCTTAATTTTATATGTAATCTTAAAAATGGCCCTTGGGAGTTCAAAAGGGTGGATGTATATATAACTTCTTCTTCCTATTGGAGAACATATGCATTAGGTGAAGATGCTATATATAAATACACATAAACACTTGTTAATTTTTTAGACCAAATACGCCTAAAGTAGAAGAAAAAACTGCCTATGAAGACCTGAAAAACCATCATTATCAATATTGATATATATTTGAAGAAGAAGAAGAAGAGGAATGCAGAAGCTGGAAATGTGCATAGAAGCTATGAAGCTAGTTATAGAGTTCTTGTTCCTCTTCTTGGAAGCAGTTGGCTCTGTTATCCATGAAACCAGATCTGCAACTTCTGCAGTTCCAGTTTTGTACACAGGCATTCTTCCTTAATTTCTCTGTATATTTGGTATCTCTATTTCATTATTTGTTTTTCTCACTTAATTATAGTGCAAGAATAAAAATTAGTGATTCGTCCATCCATCTTAATTTTCGATTTTCTTCCTTTTTCTAGTTTATGGCTTTTAAACAGATAAAGTTTTCTCATTGAGTAGGTTTGAGATAATTATATTTTTGTAATTTGATTATAATAATGACTTCGAGTTGATAAAATTATGGGAGAAGAGGTCAATTTTTTCGTTTTAAGATCAATTTATTGTTTTTATCTATTTAGGATCAAACCAACTGCATATATATTTTAAATATAAAAATAAATATGATTATACAAGGCAATCAAGATTACTACCAAATAAGAAAATTAATATCATTTTATCTCATATATAATTCATTTCATAATATGTATTTCCTCGGTTATCGGTAGTCTTACAAGAACACGTAGTAATGTAGTAGTACTGGCAGTATTAGTAATAATCCATCGGGCCCGCTACACATAAAATAAAGAATAGTGTAAAAATTAAAAATGATGGGTCCATACATTTTATATAGTACTACCTCCGTCCATGAATGATCTTCCCACATTGACCCGACACGGCTTTTAAGAAATGATGTTGACTTAGTTGGTAAATGGTAAAATGTATTGAATGTTGTATAGTTAGTGGAGAATGAGGTCCACTTTATTGATGATGTGTAAAGTGTATAGAGTAGTGAGTGGAATAAGGGGCCCACATTAATGATTATATATTGAATAGTGTGTAGTTAGTGGAAGGCCCACATTATTGATGATGTGTTGAGTTGTGAGTGGAGTAAAGAGTTGCTAAAAATAGAAAGGAAGTGGGAAGAAACTTGGTGGACGGACCAATAAGGAAACTTGGGAAGAAAGATCGTGGACGGAGGGAGTAACTTTTTGTCTTTTTAGAAAAAAGCTAATATTAATAAACAACCCAAAAATAAAAATAAATTACTCTTAGCGAGATGAATGAAATAGTATATATCGAGATGTTTGGTGTGATTGTTGTGCTTATAATAATACTCCCTCCGTCCCACTAAATTAGACCCATTTAAAAAGTAGATGAGTGTATTATTTTAATACAAATGGGTCTAATTTAGTGGGACAGAGGGAGTACTAATTATCTTTCCTTAAAAATGACATGTTTTTATTATCTATAAATACTTGTTTATAAAATATTAAAAAATTACTCATTAAAATTGTCCAACTTGAAATTTTTTTCTAAAAATTACTATTTAACTGCAAAACACATCATACTCACAATTAATCCAAAATAAAGTAATTTTATTAAAAATAACATAAAATTCCATCAAAATATATCATAAATAAGTAGTGAATTAACACTCGTTCACAAAACACTTCATATTTTAAATTTAGTCTACTCGATCATTAAAATAATTTATATTGTACTATATTTGAATATTTATCAAAATAATTTACACTTTAAACTTTTCATTTATAGTAATTGTATCATACACAAACACTAAACACAATTCAATTAAAAATAATATATCAACTGAAACTCAAAATCTACTCATTACCACAACTCTATTTAAAATAATACATCAATTCAACTAACTAAACATTTTCGTTAAAGTCGTATTATTAAAACTTGTGGAACGTAAAATGTGAACTATTTTAATAAATAGAGAGGTATTTTATTTTATGGGTACATTTCTTGACTAAAAATGCTTTTTAATTTTTTATTAAAACTGATGTATACTCTCTCACAAACATTATTATACAGAAAGAATATTACTCAACATTAATTTTTATTTTCTTTTTTTTAATGATTAGTATGTACTCATTTTGTCCCAAGTTTATGATTTGACTATCCACAAATAATATACTCACTCAATCCCACTAAAAGTGACAAAGTTTGACAAAAAATTCTCACAAATTTGGTCAAATGTGACTAATTTTAATGGAACGGATGGAGTAATTCTTTCATTATTTTATATGATCTCACAATTTTTTTAATATTTTAGATATTGTATATAATTTGTTTTATGGTTTCACAAAATAGTTGATATTTTAGACATTGCATATATTTTGTTTTACGGTATATTTTTCACAAAAAATATATTTTTCAAATTTTTATTAAAATCGATGCCCATTATCTCATAATACACTTTTCATGAGGTATAGTCGTATAGAGTACTTGAGTTATTTAAATATGGCACTATTAAAAAAACAAAATATAACTTCTTAAAAAGAGGCGGATCACACCAAATCTATAACGTTTATAGTACTTTCTACGTTCTGATAAATGACCATAACAAAAATAACTATTACTTTCCTCGGTTTCAACTAAATGAGATATTTTTTTTTGATACGGTAATTATGAAGTGTATGTTTAGGTTCCATTTGGTAGATATGATAGGATATAACGGTAATTAAGAGAGAGGCTAGGTTTGCAGCGGAGGAGCTTGGGTTACAGTCGGTCGGAGTATCACTTCATACTTGTTAACGATTTGAGATTGTAAGGTATCTCGCGCTTGATCTACTCCATTAACCCTTCCTTCTTCATGGTAAACCTTGAGGTCGCGGCCATGGTAGACCTTGGCGAAGGTGCCCTTGTCGAGGAGGCGCCCCATTTCATATTTGCCGAAGATGATGTTGCGATTACCACACGTTGGCGATTGGCCTTTCATGGATGGAGAAATTTAGGATTTCTTCAGGTAGTAATGAGGAGATTGAATTGAGTGATTGTGATTGGGTGATTATTTGTGTTGCGAAATGGTGATTTTGATTAGAAAGGTTTTAGAAGAGAGAAGTAATTAGACTATACGTCAAAAAATTGAAGATTTGTTTACCGTTGAACAGTAGGTAGTGGTGGTAGGCGATGGAATCGACTACAATGAATCCTTCCAAGAAATAAAAATCAGAAAAAGAGATGGAGGACAAATTAAATGGGGTTTACAAAAACTCATCAATGGAATGCAAGAGATCGAAGGTAAAAACAATCATTTACCTTCGTGTGAAAAATGAGTTTCGAATTTTCGAAACGCATTAAAGAAGCTCCAGTTGATGGTGTGCCTATGAAAATGAAGGAGAAATGCAGTTTGTCCCAAAAAAAGAGAAGGAATAAATGAGGAGGGTATTTTTGTCAGCCAATTTTTGTCCGCCTTTCACTGTTCAAATAAAATAAAAACAATACCCGGTGTCAGTGGATTTATAATACCACTTCACTTGTGGCAAATTTTCGGACTGAGATAATAATAACGGGCCCAAATAATACCATATATGACTTCAATCTATGTACCAAATGGGGCCTTAGAGTATAAAATGATGATAAAATATGTATTATTTAAATTTGTGTGTAATAAAAGTGTATTATAAAAAATGACTCATTTTAATTGAAATGACTCAAAAAAAATAATTGGAACGAAAAGAGTATTTATTATTGGAACAGATGAAGTAGTAGATTACTGTTTTATTTATTTTCTAAATTGTTTAGAAATAATATACGACGACTTAAAAAAAATGATACGAGGCGAGTTATTATGATAATATATATTGAAACAACTAGATAATAAAAAATGTAAAATACTAATATCTGGGAGACAAAATAAAAGAAAAAATAATCCCATTTGAAGTCCCAAATCTCAATGAGAAGAAACTAACTAGGCATCCTATTTCAGATTTTGGGATGTTCTATCGAAATGCTATCTTTGCCTATCATAATAAGATAATATCGTCAATAATACGATTTACATGTAACTTAAACATTCATCCTATAATTATTTCCTTAATACCCTGGAATTAGCGGTGGTGGAGGAGATGAGTAGCTGGCACCAATGATACCCGGAATTTTGAAAGGAGGTGGTGAATGCTGCTCTTGTTTTGGTGGTGATTGCTCTTGCTCTTGTTTTGGTGGTGATTGCTCTTGCTCTGGTGGAGATTTCTCAGTAGGCGGTGGAGAATGTTCTGGAGGTGGTGGAGAATGCTTCGGCGGTGGCGGAGAATGGACTGGAGGAGGTGGAGAATGTTTAGGTGGTGGTGGAGAATGGACTGGAGGAGGTGGAGAATGTTTAGGTGGTGGTGGAGAATGCTCCGGTGGTGGTGGAGAATGCTCTGGAGGCGGTGGAGAATGCTCCGGTGGTGGTGGAGAATGCTTTGGTGGCGGTGGTGAGTGGACTGGAGGCAGTGGAGAATGCTTTGGCGGTGGCGGAGAATGCTCCGGGGGTGGTGGAGAATGCTTCGGCGGTGGTGGAGAGTGGACTGGAGGAGGTGGAGAATGTTTTGGCGGTGGTGGAGAGTGGACTGGAGGCGGTGGAGAATGCTTAGGCGG